>VDFB02289966.1:0-81415 GCA_007258455.2 Sequoia sempervirens
TAAAGTTAGTAATGGCTACCTCTTCTCTCATGGCCATTTTATAAACGCATTCAGGACTCTACACCTTAGTACTCTTGTTTCAGGGTGTGCCCCGAACTGTGCAATTTTTTGAAATATTTTCCACCTCTAGTAGCTCTACCATCTGGAGTCCTAGTTCAAGAGGTGGATAGTAAAAGAGAGATGTACATAAACACATTCACGTTCATGTAGTCATTCACCTTACAAACACACGAAGGTATTTAATACAGAAGTAGGTTTCTTTTGATCATTAGAAAAACTTTATATTAGTAAGAGGAGTGGGTACAAAATCAGAAATTGCTTGTAGTTTAGTCACACTAACAGTTCATGAACTGACTGATAGGAAGCATTGGAGAAACCTCAAAAAATGACAAAGTACTTGCTATGTGAGATTAAATCAACAGAGAAAAAACTGGGAAAGAGAGATTATTCTTGATCTATGCTGATTTTATTTACAAGTAGATTTTATTTTCTCAACGATTTTTTTAAATTGTCTACTTGTAAAGCAGGTTTGACAGGTTTGTACTATATAGCACAAAAATGGATGGGGATATAATAAAGACAACTTGGTGATGGCACTTGTTTTATAACAATGTTTTTCTATGCCATTTTAATCACTTACTGACAGAAATGCAAATAAAAATGCCCTACGTGATTTTACAGTTTATATTCAAGTTAGCCACTTGGGAAATATTCAAGGAATGTTGGGGGAAGTCTTGGGAAGCCTTATAAAAAACCATGTTGGAAACCTTCTAGGAAACCCATGTAAAACCTTGCTACTAAATATGGAAACTGTATAGCTTCTTTGTAATGAAGCTTAATCTTGTATACATTTGTCATAGTGATTTACTTCATTGCTTTATTGATGATAGCCAAAATGTGCAAGTACAATGTAAAAGTATAAGGTAAAGGTTTCTTTACACATGTTTTAGGTCACGATCAATTTGGATGCTAATTTGGCATATGAGACACCCATTGTGGAAGCTTTCAAGGGGATTTCTTTCCATTTACCTTTTTGTGTTCTAATTTTGTATTCCCAGGGTTAAACCTGATGATCAATGTCAGGAGTAAACTAAACCTTGCAATTCTGCCTACATCCCCAAGTACAAGTGATACTTATTTGAGGATCATATTTAAAGTAGTGGCCTTGCATTATATCTATAATGTCTTGTAAAACATAACTCTTGATGACAGTATTCTAATCTGTTTACTGTTGATGTTTATGGTGCTTTCAATCAAGGTATTCATGGCCTTGAATACTTTTTCCCAACTAATAATGAACAAGGTTATCTGTATCTTCTCTTCGAGGAATCTAATAAGTCGCCAGTCATTGATTAAAAATTTAACTCAATACCCTGATTACTTATGCATAATCAGGCTTTGCACCAATATGTCCTTGGAATAAAACTGCTTCCCAATTGCTAACTCGTCACTGTTTACCATAGACAACAAGGCAGCTTTGACAATAAGGGCTATTTGAATATTATGAATTTTGGGGCATATCGTGTCTAAGCAACATTCAACAATTCCAATGTCTACAATAGCCAAAATAAAGCTGGAGATTCTTGATGGTTCTTGATAAATTTTGAAATCGATTCTCATTACTCAGATATTTGATCACTTGAAGTTCCAAAAAATATGATTATATTATTTTGTTCTCAAGCAATCCTGTAGCTTTGGAAAAAATATATTGTCAATTATTGCTTGTGCTGCCTTTACCTGAAATTTTGGCTGAAGCACTATCACCAAATCTTACTGTATCACCATTTGTTTTCTTCAAAGTAAGAAACTTTCTTTTGTCACCTGTCATATGTCTTGAGCATCCACTGTCAATATACCATGTATCGCCTTCATTTCGTGCATGCAAGGCTGTTTGAACCATAGCAGCAAAAATATTTTGGGGAAAAAATCAGCAAACCAAAAGTATTAAGGTGTTTTGAAAAATTGGGAAAAAATCGGATTTAAAAACAAACGTAAAAAATTGTAGAACAAGAGATAAAATCTATTTTTTTTGAAATTGAAAGGCATTTCCATAGCATAGAGATATAGAAAGCAAATAAAATAAAGAGTTAGCAAATGAATTGTAGAAAATAGATTTTTGTAGTTTGTATTCATATTGCAGCTTGCTGATTACATTGCATTGCACATCTTTCAAACTCAAAGCATTACTTCACATTGCATAACTAATAACTAGATGCTGATAGATGACAAAATTTCAATTACAATATAGTTTTTTACAAAGTCAACCTAAGCAGTTATGCAATTACTTCACATTGAATAACTGATAACTAGGAGCAGCTGCCAATTGCATTTGCTTGTCATGGCTTTCCATGAGACCACATTTCTTTGAGGCATTTTTGCAAAAATTTCTTTCATTGTGACTTTAGAATTTTCTGACATATTTACATTGCTGCTGTTCTTTTTTGGTCCTTTAATTATGTAATTCTAACTTGCTTTCTAACCTAATACACCCTTCTAACATTAACCCTATCATTACACATCTCAAAAACAAGAACCTGCCACACTTTTGACTAAAATGACAAGAAACCAAAAAGCAGCTAACAAGGAGAGCATTAATTGATGACAATGACTTTTATATGCCTGAGTAGACATGTGACTGGGCACAGTGCTACAGGACACGATTGGGTGCCTGGTGCTTACTTTTTCCAATTTTGTCACGTTTCCAGTCAGAACTCATTGAACTCATTTTTAAAATTAGGTGTTTTTAATACTTTTAATTATACCTCTATGATTGTCTTTTATGAACCAACATACCTGTACAAATTGCAATGAGTAGATGATATCCATATATATATATATATATATAATTGTCATTTTACAGTTTATTTTTCTCACTAAGTATGTGTTTGCTATATTTGGATTTTTTTACTGAAGAGCTTAGAAAGTTGGAGTGCTGAATTTAACTTTGTTGTACCATTCATGTGTAAAAAAACTTGTACTTTTCTTGATTTTTTTGTTTGTTTGTTATTTATTCTGTGGTTTCTTCAGAGACTTGTCTTTTAACTGTATTCATACCTTGGTGCAATATAGCTTTTTGTTTTTGTTAGCCTATTTTGAAGTTATATATCTGTGTTTTACTGACTCTCGAAAACAAAATTTTTCTACTTGTTTGGGTATCAGTATCTTTGAAACTAAATGCTTCTTAATTCAATAGGTCTTATGTAGCTCATAAAGCTTCATAACGATGTGATGGACATCTAATTAATAGAGTATGTTTGTTAATTTTATCGACATTCTCATCTTGGTGAAGCTTTCTAATCAAAGGATTACCTTAGTCAAGGCCTCTTGATTTCTTCTCTTATGACATGGAAATGTTACTGTAAATGGATCAACAGATTCCATGTGATTAATATTACATTGCATATTGTAAAATACTAAAATGTGAAAGCATAAGCAGGAACAAGTTTGACATGTTCTGTGTGGTTTATGAAGTAGGTTGTCTTAGTGACACATAGTTTCTTGTTTTGCTAAGAAAAGGTGTATGATGAATGATTATTTTGAGTTTTGAAACTAGCATTCCAAATGTTTTGTCCTTTTAAACTGAATTTTCAATGGTTTATGTAGTTCATGAACAAAATGTTGTATGCAAAAGAGGGTGCAAAGGACATTATGGATAGGACATGTGCAGACCTCCCTTGGCAAATCCGTCTTGAGGTTGATGGTGTGGAAATAGAGGTTCCTGAGGTAAATGCTGGTGATATATGACATCAGCATTGCTTTGTTGCTTGTGCTTTTCTGGCTTATTGAAATAAATACATCGTATCTGATTACAGGACTCTGAAGGTGTTCTTGTAACAAATATTGGAAGTTACATGGGAGGTGTAGATTTGTGGCAGAATGAAGATGAGCATATTGATGATTTTTATCCACAATCTATGCATGATAGGGTGCTTGAAGTTGTCAGTATTTGTGGAACATGGCATCTTGGAAAGCTCCAGGTAATATTCTGAATTAAATACTTGATGATTTACTTGAGCATTGAATTTACCATGTTATCATCTCTGCCGTAATGTTCAATGTGAATGAGTTACATTCTGTTGTGAATTATGCATATTATTTATTCTTTTAAGTTTTTCCTAATTCAGACTAGAATATCAAGGGAGTGTAACTTTTTAAACTATAAAATCATGATAAGCCTTTTATATTTTTCTCATTCCAATAGCTTTCTGAGAAATATAAAGCTCTACAGATAGCTGTTCAATGCAGGTGGACTATTTGTTTCTGTATATTGTTAAATTTATCATAATTAGTTATATACTGCAACATAGAGGGTATGAATTTTGAGAATTTGTTGTTCTTTCATTCACTTACTGCTATCTTATTTTCTTGAGTTTGTAAGTCAAGATTCAAAAGTCAAATACAGCATTGTACGCTCTATTCAACTTCAGTGATTATGCTGCAAGAGCTTCCAGTATATTTATCTGGACATTATTAAAAGGAAAAGAAGAATTTATTATTCTTTTTATCAGTACTTACATGTTCATTATTATCTTCTATTTTGAGTTTGTCACGCATTCCTGTTCTATTTAATTTTCTCCTTCAAATGATTATGCTATAGGAGCTTCTAGAATGAGATCAGAACATTATCAAAAACAAAAGAAAAAAAAAATATATATATCACTGATATTAAGTCAGTCGAATGCAATCTTATTATGTTTAACTTTAATCTTGAATCCAGATGATAATTTATAGGACCTCCAAGAATGAGATCAGAGTGTTATTAAAAATAAAAGATTTTATAGACTATCATCAATGCTTATAAATTCATTGCTACTTTCTGTGTTGCATTTGTGGGAGTTGGATTTAAATGCATTGCCTTTCAATTTAATCATCTATTTCCAATGATTATTGTACAGGAGATCTAACTATGTTATCAGAACAGTTATCATCGCAGGATACCTTGTCTTTTTTCTCCAAAAGAGTAATAAATATTGTTAATGAATACACTTTTTTGTGAGACTACTCATCCTCAATTAAATTAGATAGCTGATGATTGAAAGTTGTTTTTTCTTGTTTTGGTACATTATACAATTTGGAAATATAAGTATTTAACAATAGTTGTTTTATTCTTTGTGCTACATTATAGTATTAGATGAAACACAAAAATGATTACTTTAGTGGGCTGTGCTTTTTGTACAAAGAAATAAAGGAATTATATTAATGCCCACGAAGGACCCAGGCAGGGCTCATGTAAGTTACATTAGCCAATTGTGTTAAATAAAACTTTAAAAAAAGGTTAATGCATCTAAACTTAAACTAGAAGGAAAACTAAATAAAATAAGTAGGTAAGCTCTAGACAAGCTAGTATATAGTATATACAAAAGCCACACTTGTGAGAGGAAATCCCTTGTCAAAGGAATCTGCTGAAGGAGAACAAGGATTGGTTTTCCAATAAATCCAGCAGTAGAATTAGGGCTATCATCCTCAGGAGAATAGTGTGGGCTAGGAGGGCTTGAATGAGGCAGGCTAATGCACATCTGTCTGTGTAGTCTATAAAGATATTTGTTAGACATTTTACCTTGAGTTTCTTGGCTAATGGTCTCACAGTGATTGCAGAGCAGTGATAGCAGCAGATTTAAACCTGTACACAGTATAGAGATCAGCATGGAGTGGACACAGTTATGTATGAAAATAATGCCCAGTTATGTAGGATGCACTAGTCTTCTTTGAGATTAGCACACTGTTTGAGACTTGATTGAGTTGTTGATATAACTTAGTCACAACCAATTTGATTGGAAGTTGTTAGGCTAGGTTAATCAATTAGTCAGATTAGTTGATTGATCAGTCAAACTGAGTGTCACTCCAGTGAGTTGTAAGCTTAACTGAGTGTTACTCTAGTGAGTTTAAGCTTAGCTTGACACCTGATCTAGTTTCTCTTAGTTAAATTCTTAGTTTACTTGTTTATTTAAAGTGCACATATTTTGTAATTCCCTTATTTTTTAGTTTTGAGCTAGTGCAGTCTATTCTTTTCAGATTTAATGAGAAGACAGCTGGTTGCAGGATTAAGAGTTCAATACTGTGTATTCACTGTTAATGTTTTCAGCAGTATGCGCTTGTGGGGATTAGCATATTTGGAGATTATTATTTTGATTGAGGTTTTCATTTTCCCAGTACCCCTTTTAACAAACACTGGTGCTGCTAAAGACTTAGCCAAAAAATTATCTTTAGTGATTCTGCAACAATTCATTTACTTGAGCTTCAATTAGCCATAGTCAACACCACAACTAGAAGAAGACACCCCAACAGAAGAAAAGACAAGTTCATACACCTGAAGCCACCATTGTTCTAAAGCAATCACCACCTGCAAGCTTAACTCAAGATATAATAATAAAACTCCTAAACACGTGGCCAAAAAAAATTCCATGAGCTGCAGTATAACAACATACTTCAAGGATTACCAACAGTGGAACAAATCCTCTCAGCCCACATGCTCTTAATTGCATAAAATGGTTAAATACCCTGAACCAAAACGACAAAATATGGTCTCTGTTGTTATGGGAGAAATCCCATAATGATATTCTTGATATAGATTAAGGTGGCATATAATTAAAGCAACACTTCAATCCTTCCCAGGAATTTGGCAAATGGTTATAAAATGGTTTTTAATGGGAACTTGATCTTCTCCAATTTCTAATGTCTTATCCATGTAACATTTTAGTCTCCAATTTTAGCTTGTTCTGTTTCATAGGGCATTAATCACAACCATCGAATCACCTTCCACTATTAGGTTTTTCATATTTTGAGAAGCTGCAGCCACCCCCATTGCTACTAGAGCTTCCCACTTGGCTTCATTGTTCATTTTGATGCCTAAAAAGGGAACCTCTATACACAAAACCTTCCTTCAGAATCTTTAAGAACAAATCCTCCACCTGCATTACCTAGATTCCCCTAGATGCACCATCAAAATTCTATTTAACAACATTATCAATATTTGTCTAATCTTACTAGCTCGTAACCATTTTCATCTAAATTTCTCCTGCTTTTGGAAGGAATTGTATATAAAAGATAGTATGCAACTGTCATTACAATTTTGCAGACAAAATTGAGAGGCATGCATAACTCTGTGTATTGCCTTTTCATAGTTTTGATATATACTGATTTTTTTAGCAATTGTAATAACTCTGTATGGCGTTTTTGCTATTTTATGATTTCTTTTTTAATAATTTTTGCAATTTTGGAATAACAACAGAACACTAAATAACAGCATACAAGTTTAATGACCAAACTGAAACCCACAGTTGATGATAACAAACTATATATATATATATATAATGCAGCTACTACATATCATTCAGAATATTTAAATATTATATTTATTATAACTAAGAGTCTGAAACCATTTACAAGATTAAAATATTTTCCAAGAAATGAAATCAGCAACCAATGAAAGGAGGACCCAATAAGACGTGGTCCGCTTCTCCCAAAGTAGTATGGCAGCTAGCAAGCAATAAGGTACGACAGCTCATTACATATCAGCAACTTCATGTGAAATTATGGCCTCTCTTTAGAGAGTATGGTGGTCAAGAGATACAATAATAAACCCCTTAATGTGCACATCAGCCAAAAACAGCAACAAAATTATTGCCTTATGATGTATGGCATACCAAGATCTAAGGAAACAAGCTTAAAATATGCAGCAGTCACGTTATAGATATAAGCAACAATATTTGGTATGGCTACAGCAAGGAGCTTGTACAGTTGGGAATATTGATTGGTACGGCTAACAATAACATTCAAATTTGCCTCTTAAATATTAAGAGAATATAATCTTCTGAGATCTCTCTCAACTAAATATATAAAATCTTGAAGATTATTGAAAATCCCAACTATTATCTGTAATTGGAATAGTGTAAACTTTCTGCACAAATGTGACTTCTGAGTGGAACCACCTCAAGTGGAAACAAAGAGATTTTTGTACTCTCAATTTCTACACCAAAGGGTCTTCGTCCTTGGGTGTGGAGATGGACAAAATGCTCAAGCTCTAAATACTAAATAGTGTTTGATAACAATAACAAAATGGTTGTCGTTTTCCCTTACAAAATCTTCTTTTATGTTCACACCTTCTAATTTCAATTTATCTTTTCCTACTTAAAATCATCTTTAAAGGTGTAAAAACATTTATTTTTAATAAAATATTTCATTAGGCCCATATTTAAAAAAAATACTTAGTCATCCCTTTATAAAATTACTAACTTTATCCCTTATTGGTTATGTGTCTTCCGGATAAGTTAATTATAAAAACGGGACATGACAGTCTGCCCTTCCTAGAATTGCCCGCCCTTTAGCATTTGCAAATTTGGATGCTCAAGAATCTTTACACCCTCCCATGCAGTATCTTCAGCTAGGAGATTTTCTAGCACACTAGGGATTTTGATATGATCCCATTCCTCAATTTCTTCTCTTTGCATCTAATGATAGCTTCTTGCGCCAATATCAACTTTACCTCATCATATAGGGGTGGAAACTTTGTTGAAGGTATGATATGCTATCCAAGTTCCTTTTTGAGGCACAAAACAATGTAACACATTGTGAATCCTACTATTTTTTGGAAACTCAAGTTCACAAGCAAAATCTCCAATTCTCCTCAAGATTCTATAGGGTCCATAAAACCTAGATTTCAATTTCTCAGCTCCTTTCCTCTTGATAGAAGGTTGCTTGTATGGCTATAACCTCAAAAGACCAAATTTCCAACCTTAAATGATCTATTTGTTTAGGTATGATCCCTATAAAATTTTTGCTAATTTTGAGCTTGTTGGAGGGGAATGTTGTAATGTTCCCATTTTGACCTACACTTTCACTTCATTTTGGTTTTAGCTATTTCCGGAAATCCGTAGGCTAAGCTGAGGTGGAAAATTAGGGTTTCTCTTTTCCGGTCTTGCTTTCGGTTGGTACGTTACGGGTTGTTGTCGCAGACTTACCGGCGCTAAGCGGTTCACTATTTTTTGGCAAATTATGTTTTGTAGATATCCGTCTCTGCTGGCCAGTTCAATCCGCTGGTTCAATGTTAGAGTTTGGCTTTACGTTGTTTTGATGTGAACTTACTGGCCCCTTGGCAATTGGCTATTTTTAGTAAGTCTAATTTTGGCAGTAGCATCATCAACAATTCAGCTCAAGTCATTTTGCTATCCTTCAGTTTCAGTTTGGCTTTGGTTATCTCCATGGATTAAGTTTTATACTTAGTCATTTTTATGTTTCTCAGTTGTACCCCCAAGCCTAGGAATGATCACTTCATGTTGTTTTTAAAAGGGGGTCATTAAGGGGTCAATGGTGCATTTAATGAATTATTAAATGCTTTATTGTTGCAAAGTGAAGTTGGATGCCTAAAAGAGGTTGATTAATATTTTATTATTTCAAAAAGTGAAATGCTTAAAGTGGCGTCCCTTTTTGGAGTTGAAGTGATTCAACTTCTTGGAATTTGAAGGAATCTCTTGTTGCTTCATTTGCCAATTTGAAGCTTCTCTCCTGTAATGCTACTGTTATTCAGAAGACTGAATTATGCTGGGGAAAAATACACCCAACGTTACATCTTTGGACTTTGAAATCGGAATCGGCTAAGGGGTTAGCTTAGCAATCTACTCACTCTTGAGACTTTGAAGCTATGGTTCCCTAGGTGGTGGATTGAGGGTGTGCTTCATCCAGAAGTACATATTGAGCATTATTGTGGAGTTTTGGTGAGATATTTCCAATTTTTATGTTGCTGGTTTATCATGGCTGAAAGTGTTTTTTTGTTGACAGCTTTTTGAGCAAATTAAATATCATTCTGGGTATGTTTGCAAAGTGGTTCTAGACCCAAGGAGACCCCTTCCACAAGAGATTGGAATCTATTTCCAAGTCTTTGATTTTTTATTGCTAAATCGCCCTTTTCAAGAGTCGTACCATCTGTAGAGAATTGAGAATTGTGCCATAAATTAATGGATGACTTTTGAGGCTGTTTCTTCATCTTGTCATGGGCGCCTATCCTCCAGAGGTTCATTGCACTTTGTTTCACGCCATTCGGAGGTATTTTGGTGAAGTTATGAGCATTTAATTAATTCTTATAGTTGTTGGTTATTCATTTCCAGAATTGCAGATTTATATCAGACTTGTTTCAGTTTGAATTTCCAGTCCTTTCTTCATCAATAATTGCTACTAATAATCATGGAATCATTCAGAATCTTGGTGCTTTGAAAACATTGTAATATTGATGTAATTTGCAGCTCTCTTTCTATATTGTAAGACTGTAAACAGTAGTACTGTTCCAGTCCTTTATTGCTGCAATTATTTTCTATTTCTCACATTAAGTACCCCTGGATGGTTTACCGCCAGTGTGGATAAAGAACATTCTGAAAGCTTATCTATTCTATTTGCAGCTGTTCTTATTCTTTGTAAAGCTAGTTAGTAGTACTAACAACTCTTCCTTTACTTGCTGCAATTTTATATCTGTTTTACACTCCCACAATTGAGTGGTTGAGTTTTAGAATAAACATATATCTTGTTTGTAATTTCCCCCGTTAGGCTGGTTGTGAAAGCAGACTACGATATTCCCCGTTAATAAGGAGAGAGTGGATTTAAAAAGGTTGGCTTGCCGCTATAGTGTTGTAAAAACTCACCCACTTGAATTAAGTGGGGTATTTGCTTGTGGATTTGCACTGTGAGATGAATTGTACTTTCCTTCCCACAGGCACCTAATGATCCTCACGACCATATACTATCACCTAAGCCACATTAGGATCAGGTAGAGCATTCTTGGTTAGAGTTATCTTCTTTGCTGGTTTACATTTTGGAGCTAACGCTAATCAGTGTTTGGTTGCTGATTTGAATGTTAATTTTGGAAAAAAATTAATGGGGAATATTTCAGTGGTATCAGAGCAGAAGATCCTGCCATCCTGTGGATCAGTGCTTCATGTTTAGGCAGTTGAGTGACAGATATCTCCGGTACTACATCGAAAGTTAGAGCAGATTCTAGTTCAGCTCCTTGTGGTATCCAAAAGTTGGAAATTAGGCCTGGCTAATGAAGAAGAGATGAAATTGGCAGAGGCATTGTATATGGTTGGAAAGAGACTTGGTAAAGAATTTCAGTCAAGAGAAAATGAAAAGAATATTCTTCATTTGTTAGAACAATGTTTGAGACAAGTAAAGCCATCACCTTCAGAGATAATGGAGTTGGCACTAGCTCCTGCAGCGAATTCTTTGAATCAGCCCTATTGGTTGGGGCATCCTGATGAAGAGACCAAGTTGCTGATTTCTTCTTGTTTCATGGAGATAATAAGAATTGTAAATCCCCATTTGCCTTATGATGTTGAAACCACAAAGATCATATTAAATATGATAGTGGAATGTTTTCAAGATTTGGATGAAACTTGTAGTAGCTTGTTTTCAAGAAGAGCTGCTGTTTTAAAAACATTTTCTGAAGTTGGTGCTTGCATCTTATTGATAGAATTTGAGATGGAGAATCAGATTTATCACTTGTTTAATTATCTTTTCAGCTCGACCTGGAGTGAGCAAGAAGAGAGTATGCTTGCAGCTGTCATGAATGTTCTAATCTCTACAATTAAAGAAGCTGATAGTCTTCCTGAAAGTGTCCAAACTCTTCTCTTGGATGCTTATAAACGTGAAGAGCAGATTTATCCCACTGCTGATTTGTTAGTTAAAGAAATTTTCAGTCAATGTGAAGATAAGTTGAAACCATTTTTGAAGAAGACTCCTGTGAACAAAGAGGAGATTTCCGAAGTTGAAGAGGAGGATGAAAGTTGGAATCCCTTTGAAGACATTGCAAAAGTTCAAGGGGTATCTACGGATTTGCACTCATCCAAGCATTCTGTAAAAGAATGTAATGTGTCAGTGGAAGCCTTGAAGACTAGTGAGGTACTCTTGTTTTCTACAGAGAACAGTGAGTTGACTTGTGTTAAGAAGCCTCATGTTGAAGATTCAAAGAAAAAACTTTTGGAAACAAAAGTTGAAACAAAGATGCATGAAGAGGCCATAAGTGTAGATCCAAATGAAAGAGAAGTTCGATTAGTAGAAGATATGTGTTCAATCAGCAATTTGCTTCTTCACAATTCTAGAGAATGTTGGTTTGAAAGTCAAGTCAAGGAGGAGAAGAAGAAAAAGGAAGATGAAGTCTCTTCCCACTTCAAAGTTGATTTGATCAATTCTTTTGAATCATGTGTAGGAGACAACATGGAAGGTGAAGTTTCTAGTAGTTATAAGGCAGATTTTTCTTCACCGGAAATCAAGCTAAGGCAAAAAGCTAAGGAATTGGAAGGCACTATGGATGGAATGATGAAGAGTGTTCACCACATGCGAGACAAGTTGAGGAGTACAACTCAAACCATTTTTGAAATCTTTATCCATCAAAGTTGTTCTACATCATCTCAGCCAGTATACAATGATTGCAGCTCAAGTTCACACATTGCTGATAATGGAATTCAAATTTTGTCAAATCTTGATAGAATTCATAGACATGTAGAACAGATGATTTATGATGTGCCTAGGGGAGAAGTTGTATGTTGCATTTCTATTGATGACATGAAGTCCATTAAATTTGCCTTGGAGGAAATTAAATCTAGTCTTTTGCACATCTTTCGTGACAAAGACTTAGTGGCCAATATTGCTGACAAGGCATTGGAGTGGCATGAGCTTACCAAAACAAAGTTGCAAGAAGTGCATGAGACTCTAATTGAAGCAGAGAATCAGATTTCTGCTGTTCAATATTCATGGGAGCAAGAAAATAGAAGAAGAGCAGAGGAGCTTCAAGAAATTCTTGATGAGTTTGATCTCATACAAGAAACATATGATTTGGAATGCTGTCCTAAGAGACCAAAGCATTCAAATTCTCAAGCTTATCAAGCTTTTGACAATCTCTTGTATGAAGAAGGTTCTAGTAAGGTTTATGTAAATCCTCTTTTTGAAAATGACGAAGAAATTGCTTCAGAGATTACTGAAGAAGGGGATTTGAGTTTG
Source organism: Sequoia sempervirens (assembly GCA_007258455.2). NCBI lineage: Eukaryota > Viridiplantae > Streptophyta > Pinopsida > Cupressales > Cupressaceae > Sequoia > Sequoia sempervirens. Next base: position 12,982 of record VDFB02289966.1, read on the forward strand.
TTTTCCAGCATTGGAGAGTTAATACGTGAGTTGCACGAAGTTGAATCTACTGCTGCTCCTAGTGCAACCATTCAGCAAGAATTGGTAACTCTTGAAACACAAAGAAATGAAGGCATTCTTATTGTTCATCAACAAAGAGTTGATGGGTTTGTTGATGAAGGTTTAATTTATTTTTTGATGAGGATGCTTGTGAGACTCATATCAGATTTTAGTTCATCACCATCTTCTCTTAGAGTGATAGATTTCAGAATTGTATTTGATGAAGGATTCATCGAATCTTTTCGGCAAGTCATATCACAAGATTCTAGATTTGATTTCTTCAATGAACAAAGGTTGGTTGAATACTTCTTGGAATTTCAAGAAGTGGCATTGCAGATGGAACGAGTGAATCAAAGGATTCGTGTGAGAGCAATTATCAGTTTGAGAAGTGGTTCTTCATGGTTGTTAGTTTGGGATCCTGGCATTACTTGGGAAGAAGGTAATTTCAAAATAGATAGACCAGCATATAATATTCAGAGTGTAGTTGTGACCATTTGCTTATGTGTTGGAAAATGTCTTCAATTGAAAATCAGTGTTTGGGATCTCAAGCATTTTCTTTTGAAGAATGGAATGCATAAAAAGAAGGTTGGATGGAGAGATAAGTGTCAAAAATTCTGTTTTATGTTTGCTGCTCCCTTCTTTCTATGTCATTGCCTCTTTATTTCTGATCATACATTGGTGTTCTGGGAAGAAAATATGATCAGAAGTTGGTTTGTGGTGGCATGGGGTCTCTTGCTAAAGGTGCCACCAGTGTGGTTCATGAGCAGTTATGCTCATTTTGATAAAAAATTCTTGTGTTGCAGCTGCTGTTTGTCTTCTTGGATGCTGATTTTCCAAAAATCAGATCTCAAGATGATTATTTCAGACCTCTTAGAAAGCTGGTTATTTCATTTCCAGGCCTCTCCACCTCCTATTTGGATTGAATTTCTGTCACAAATGAGCAAGGGAATGTTTCAGTATGGTCAAAGTTCAAGTATGGGTTGTTCATTGATGGTTGACAATGAATTTTGTGGTACCAAGTCATTAATTACTTTTTGGGACAGCGAGTTATTAGCTGATTTGATTTGTCAAATTGAGACTCTTGATGTGAGACATGTGAATATTTCTTGGAGTTCTTTCAGTGAAATTAGTTTGCTTCAAAGGAAGCATTGTGCATCCTCTTGGATAGGGATGGAGTGTGGAGTGTTGCTCTTGTTTTGGCATTGGTTTAGAAGCATGTTTGAAAATATTTTTGTTGCTGATCAGAATTATGACAACAAGATTTGGAGGTCCTACAGACTGATATGGGACCCGGGCACTAACATGTTTGGTGCATTGTCTTTTGTGGATTGTGACATGTTGATCCACTTTGAGTATTCAATTGTTTTAATCAGAGTAGCACAACGGATTAGAGGAACGGTGTTCCTGAGAAAGATTTGGAATCCTGGTATCACTTGGGTTTTCTATTCCACAGTTGAAGATGATGAAGCCAATGATGGTCTTCTAGAATTTATTCCCATGATGTTTCACTTTAATTTTAATCTAGTGATTTCTTGTGTTGGCATCCAGCAGTGCAGTGCTTACATCAGTTGGTGCTATCTTTCTCCTAGGATGATTTGGGACCCTAGGATCCTATTTGGCATGGTAAAAATCAAATTGTTTCTTTGGAGTGTGATGGCATTGCTTGAGGACAAGCAATTTTGGGAAGGGCGGACTGTAATGTTCCCATTTTGGCCCTACACTCTTCATTTGGATTTAGCCTATTTCCGGAAATCCGTAGGCTAAGCTGAGGTGGAAAATTAAGGTTTCCCTCTTTCGAGATCACCTTTCGGTTGGCGTTTTTAGAGGTTGTTATGGAACACTATTTTATAGCGGTTCACTATTTTGGCAGGTCTATCTTTTGGCGTTGTCTACGTGATTCAATCGCTGGGTTCGATATTTGGCTTCACGTTGTTTTGATGTGAACTTACTATTTTATATGGTGGCTATTTTTAGTAAGTCTAATTTTGGCAATAGCATCATCAGCAATTCAGCTCAAGTCATTTTGCTATCCTTCAGTTTCAGTTTGGCTTTGGTTATCTCCATGGATTAAGTTTTATACTTAGTCATTTTTATGTTTCTCAGTTGTACCCCCACGCCTAGGAATGATCACTTCATGTTGTTTTTAAAAGGGGGTCATTAAGGGGTCAATGGTGCATTTAATGAATCATTAAATGCTTTATTGTTGCAAAGTGAAGTTGGATGCCTAAAAGAGGTTGATTAATATTTTATTATTTCAAAAAGTGAAATGCTTAAAGTGGCATTCCTTTTGGGAGTTGAAGTGATTCAACTTCTTGGAATTTGAAGAGTCTCTTGTTGCTTCATTTGCCAATTGAAGCTTATATATTGCTGCTGTTCGAAGAGTTGATGGTCTTTGGGGAAAAATATAACGTTATGCTGCTGGTTTGAAATCCAGAATCCGGCTAAGGGTTAGCTTAGCAAATCTACTCCACTCTTCGGGCCTAAAACTATGGTTCCCTAGGTGGTGGACTGACAGTGTGCTTCATCCAGAAGTACATATTGAGCATTATTGTGGAGTTTTGGTGAGATATTTCCAATTTTTATGTTGCTGGTTTATCATGGCTGAAAGTGTTTTTTTGTTGACAGCTTTTTGAGCAAATTAAATATCATTCTGGGTATGTTTGCAAAGTGGTTCTAGACCCAAGGCGACCCCTTCCACAAGAGATTGGAATTTATTTCCAAGTCTTTGATTTTTTATTGCTAAATCGCCCTTTTCAAGAGTCGTACCATCTGTAGAGAATTGAGAATTGTGCCATAAATTAATGGATGACTTTTGAGGCTGTTTCTTCATCTTGTCATGGGTGCCTATCCTCCAGAGGTTCATTGCACTCCGTTTCACGCCATTCGGAGGTATTTTGGTGAAGTTATGAGCATTTAATTAATTCTTATAGTTGCTGGTTATTCATTTCCAGAATTGCAGATTTATATCAGACTTGTTTCAGTTTGAATTTCCAGTCCTTTCTTCATCAATAATTGCTACTAATAATCATGGAATCATTCAGAATCTTGGTGCTTTGAAAACATTGTAATATTGATGTAATTTGCAGCTCTCTTTTTATATTGTAAGACTGTAAACAGTAGTACTGTTCCAGTCCTTTATTGCTGCAATTATTTTCTATTTCTCACTTTAAGTACCCCTGGATGGTTTACCGCCAGTGTGGATAAAGAACATTCTAAAAGCTTATCTATTCTATTTGCAGCTGTTTTTATCATTTGTAAAGCTAGTTAATAGTACTAACAGCTCTTCCTTTACTTGCTGCAATTTTATATCTATTTTACACTCCCACAATTGAGTGGTTGAGTTTTAGAATAAACATATATCTTGTTTGTAATTTCCCCCCACGTTATAAGTGGTTGTGTGGACAGTATTCCCCCCACGTTAATAAGTGGAAGAGTGGATTTAAAGGCTGGCTTGCCGCCTAATAATTGTTGTAAACTCACCCACTGAATAAGTGGAGTATTCCCACCGCTTGTGGATGCCTGCACCAGCAGATGAATTGTACTTTCAGCTCTATTTATGCCTAATGATCCTCTGACCATATGCTATCACCTCGCCCACATTGGGATCTTGGTGAACATTCTTGGTTAGAGTTATCTTCTTTGCTGGTTTACATTTTGGAGCTAACGCTAATCAGTGTTTGGTTGCTGATTTGAATGTTAATTTTGGAAAAAAATTAATGGGGAATATTTCATAAGAGTTGTAGATGGATTGATGAAGATTAAGGTCTTTATTTATAGATTTTCTTGATGAGAGATTGGTCAAACGGATAAATGTGGGATTAAAAATAGACCAATGGAAAGAGGCCACTTGTCATCTTGTCATAGGTTGAGGGATGTGCAAGATTTGAGAAATGTGCCCAAGAGAGGGAGTTTCAAATTCAAATTTGTGCAATAAATTTTGAGAGGGGGACATGAAAATGGGAAATTAATGAAATGTTGGAGAGGACAAGTCAACCTGTCATCATTTTCAAATTTGAAGGAATATTCTCTTTTATGCCAAGTTGATGGAAAATAAGGGTTTTAATAAATCAATAAATTGATTTATTTGTGCAAGTGGGAATATCTAGAGGATGTGATGGGTGATTAGGTTAGGCTAATTAGGATTAGGTTAGGCTAATGATGATTAGGATGATTTTGACTTTTATGATTTAAATATTTGATTTATTTAATTTAGAAAAGGATGGAATATGCATTTGGATTTAATTAAATGAATGTTTGATTTATTTGATTAAAAGGAACAACCTTAGGAATGAATTTAATGAGTTTAATTTATCTGATGAATGTATGAAGGTAAACTTGATTAATTAAATGAGCAGATGCATGTGAAGCCTGGTTTACTTGATCAATGCATAATGCTAATTTTGCATGTCGACAAATTTATATTATAAAGTCACAACTTAAATATTTCTCCTAATATCATTAAATATTTTGATATTCACCATCTGCTCACTAGACTGTCAAACTGGGTCAAAACTGAACTGACCAATTGAACTAGGTGCCCTGCCAGAAATAACAACTCCTGCCTGTCTGACTTACTATAAATAGTAAGTATCCATAAATCACTCTAAAAATGTTTGTCAAGGCCAAAACCTAAGTCAACTATTGGAGTAATGTTCCCAAATGCTGGATAACTGCCTCAAGTGATCCTCTAAACACTTCTGCCAGCCTACGAGGATCTGAATGATAGGCTAACCCGTAAATCAACTGTACTGCGTAGGAAGGGGACATTACACCAAGCCATTCTTTTCAGCTTTGTGTATATTATAGTCATGGATCGCAATGGTCTTTATAATTAATCTTGTTTAATTTGACTTTGTCATAGTATTTCATAATTATCATCAATATGATGGGCTATCTCCAATTACTAGTTTGGAATTGCTATTGTGATGGCATTCAAACTTTTTATCCATATGATGCCATTTTCAGTTTTAGGCTTTGGATATTTTCCTTTAGTTGTACTAGTGCTCCACTCCTGCTGGATTGATATCTTTTTTAAATTACAAAATTCAAATGTTCTCTTTTTTTGCTGTTTTACATTAACAATCTAGAAAATTATCTGAATGTATCATTCTAGCAGAAAATTATGGCAAAGTTCTCAAAACAAATCTTGCAGCAGCTCAATTGCACCTGCATTTCCATCATCCTTAAATTTAAAAGGAAACAAAGAACCAATAATGTAGGATTTATGTGTGATTGTTAGTTAAGCGATAAAAATGTTGCTTGCATCAACAACTAAAATAGAGCATGTCTACCACATGTCTTGGTCTTGTTCATCCTTTAGCCAACAAATTCATCTACAGCATTAGAATCAATTATTAGACTTTGAAACTTTGCTATTTATATTTTTCCCTTGCTATGGATAATGATCCCTACCAAAACAGTCAAACAAAATAGTTCCCACTAAATCTCATGGAGGCTACATGATAATCGGGAAATACTAATGGTCTACATGTTTATTAGTCAATTCATATTTTTGTTGGTATGTAGTGTATACTTAAAACGGTATTCAACCAGACTATACACATTACAACAATAGTGAGGTTTGATGCAGCATCCTAACTAGGGGTATGTGGAAGGCAATAACCCCCATGAGGGGATTTAGCATGAGACCCCAAGAAAAACGAGCCCTTGTATATAATTTGAGAATTTTTTGAGGCTTTTATAACTCAAATTTTCAATTCATGGATTTATATGTTTTACAACTATAATGGATTCTATACACATTACAACAACAGTGGAGTTTGGAATAGTGCCTTGGCCATGTGTATGGGGGAATAGTGGCCACCATTAAGGGATTTAGGGGTAGGAGCCCTTGAAATTTTTTGAGCCCCCATAACTTGTCTTTCAACTCATGGATTTATAGACATTGTATTATAGCTCTGTTTGCCAGTTTCCTACATTGGTGTGCCTATAAATACTCATACATTGATTAGGGTTGAACAAAAGGTGCTTGTCATATTGTAAATGGTTGAGCTAATAAAATAAATGAATATTGTGTTTTTAATTGTATTAAAAATTTGGTTAACATTGTTTTTTTGTTCATTATTCTAATGTCCATAAACTCAGTAAAGCAAAGGTAAATGGAGCTTAAATAGTTTCAAATAACTCGAAATACAGTTTTTATTGAACAACAGAAGTAAAAGAAAAGACCAACACAAAAGGAGCAACCCAAACGGTAAGCAGATCATATCTTTGGAATATCTCAATGAAAATGATGAGCAAGATAACCTCTACTCATATTCAAGGTTTAGATGAACTGCCGATGATTTTTTTAGTTATTTGCTTATGTACGCACGGTATCAAAAAAATAATGTAAAAATTGATGTAATTATTAATCTACATGTCTCATCAGCAAATATACAAAAACACTTTAGTTGAATAGCATTTTCATGTGTCCACATATAACCAAAGAAAGGCTGAATGGCACTCAATATAGAGTTTAACAACATATGTATAAAAGAATTTAAAAAAAAAACCCACATGGTCGTCAACGATGGGCAAGATAAATCGCCCTCCTAAATTCAAGCTTTTGAGCAAATGCTTACAAGTAATATTGGCATTTAAGCGATTGTGTCAAATGCATATGATAAAATTTCTTTGTTTGAATGATCTCATATGATGAAGGACATGTGAGTTTTTCCTCTTGAAATCACTTGTATGCTGAAATCAAATAAAGTTAAAAACAATCCACTAAAATCCTTGAAGAATACCGGTCACAATGTTTGCCGTTAATTTCATACTAGGGTGGACAACTAAAAATAAAATGATGCCTTTGCTTTTGGTTCTCAATACAAAGTTAAGTGTATCCTTTGGTCTCTTGGATGTAATAATCTCAGTAATCAAGCTGAGGAAAAACTGAGATCTAGATAGAATGACTTCTATCTGTGCACAAATTACAAAATGACACAAATGAAGAGCTGGAAATAGAGAGAACATGAAAGAACAGGTACATTTCTGATACATCTAAAGCCTAGAGAAATAAAATAGGAATGAGAAATTTCAACGCGAGTCGCAAGTTAGAACAATGTTATATATTCTCTGGTCATGTATTGCAAGGATGACTCTTGGTTGAATTCAACTACAGCGAATGTTATGATCTTTGTAAAACTATATATAGAGTAATCAAAGGAGAAAGATGCCAATTTGCAGATAAAAAGGATGGAAAAGCACAAAAGCCACTAATCAAAGAACATGTAGGCAGTGAAATAAAATAGGAAGTCTTAATTTGATATGTAATAAATGTACACCCACAGTTTACTACATTAATTTTTTTTATTGGTAAGCATATTTAACTAAGTAATGAAACATTTTTAAAAGTGAGGAATGATGAAAGCTTTCCTTCTGAAGTAAAAGCTAGATGGGGCTCAAGCCACCATCCTGCAAAGAATAAGAGCAACTAAATGTAGTGCAAAGCAACTATACAATTGATGGCCTTGGAACAATTGCAGCATCTCAATATTTTGGTGAGCTGATGGAGCACTATTCTAGCATGATTTTTAGCTACATAAACATAAACCTGGAAGTCATTCCTTTTCTAGCAATGATGTGAAATTCATCAAATTGCAAATGTAGAGCATATAACTCATAAGCCATAGCAATGAACCAGAATTCTCTGATCCTATTTGTAAATCTGAAAGTATTCTCATAAAAGAAATTGCAAATGAATAGATTGAGGCCTGGTTATCCAAATACAAATCCATGTAGTTATACTTTCATTAATTATATTTTACTTCAGCTTTGCACAAAAGTCAGACAGATCCAGAAGACTGATGCGAGAAAAATTACTTGCTTCCTTGCGTTCAGCTGGAGTATTGTAACCCCATGTGCCTGCACATAAGAAAAATAAAAATAGGCAACACATTTTCGGACAATCTCAACTAGAATTAGCTACATACACTCTGCATTATTGGTATAAAAAGTACCTTACTGTAAAGCATGCAATGATATAATAGGTTCAAAAGCGCATACCAAGATAAAGGTTCCACTTATCCAGCTCTGGTTCTTTAATCACATTCTTTAATGTTGCAAGCCTATCCTCCACAAAACTGTTAAAAAGTAGAATCTAGACCTATTCAGTCATTAATTTCAAGAAAAACAATAATTTGCAACTTGAAAGGCCAGACATATTAGTAATAACTAATAAGTGTTCTGAATGTTTCCATTCACCAATTTTTACATTTTTCTCTTTAATCGACAATGTAAACAAAATGTCCAAAATCACGAGAAAAAAATTTGCCACAAAAATTTTAGGACAGAAGCACAGCTGAGAGAAATCATACTGCAGTGACATTTGAGAGTGTTCAGGTTTGCTTTGAAGCTCCTTCAGCACCTCAACTTTTGGTCTGAAAATTGAAGAAAGAATTGCCTTTAGTAGTAAAATCTCTTTGCATTAGTTCATAAAAATGTTCAAAGGAAGTTAATCCTTACCAAGTTTGGCAGGGGGCTTGACAACATATTGGAAAATTAACTCACCCGGTTCCTAGTCCATATATCCTATCAGGTGGAATATTGACTCCAGCCAAGTCCCGTATTAAAGCTTCTGCAAACCTAGTCTGTGAAGAAGTGATACGAATTGAAAATTTACCATTTTTACAATATATACTGATTATATAGATCTATTGTATTTTAATTGCTCACATGTAAAAACTTCAATAACAAGAGTTTGCTTCTAGTGGCATGTAAGGGATCAAGGGCATCCTCTGGCAGGCTCTTTTATAGGAGCCATATTCCAGGATCGAATCCAAATATCCCATGATATAAATTATTGAAATTTCTATATCAACATGCAAAGAAAACATTATAAAAGCAAAGTCTCCTTCCGGATTGACAGCTAAATGTTTTGAGAAAATGGATAACCCTGAATTTTTTTTTTTTCCCTTCAGAGACAATGGAGTTGAGCGTTTGGCTTCTCAAAGAGCATGCCTTGATTTGCAGTATATGGGTGCCTACCCTGGGCCTAAGACTCTAGAGGCCTAGACGATGGAAATTTGAAACCATAACTATCTTTGGATATCCCAAAGATTCCAAATGGGTACTTTGTGAATATGAAAAGAGGATCGAAAAACTCTGTTTTCAGGGACAGAGCTGGTTTTCCAACAAACATGGGCTGTTTATGAAGCCTTGGGTACCTGCTTTCAAACCCACAGTCTACATAGTACAGAGCTAGAATCAGTCCATCTATCTCTCCGCACGAAAATTCTGGGATGAATACTCTTTGAAGCTTATTGAAAACTCCAATGGATGGTAGTCTATTGCTTTTAAGATTTCTCCTCAACATGGGATTTTAACTTATGCCTGCATTTTTCTTAATCTAGACCCTGAAAAAGCACTGCTAGAGAGGTTTTTCTTTCATCTAGGTCATGCTCATAGGCATTTATTATGTTTTTGTCTCCCTCATTCTCTGAAGCTTGAAAGAAAACAACCCAATAAGAAAACTGAATCAGAAGCCATATAGGAAAATAGTATCACAAACTCTTTAAAACTAAATCATCAGCAAGAGGATGGCAAGTCATGGAAGAAAAAGAGCTCAACTTAGCACCCTTTGAAGTTTGGAGTTTGGACACATCTTCAGTGCCAAGGAAGGGGGTAGCTCAAATTCTAATTCTACTAAAGGGAAAACCAAAACACCTCACACAACTAAATATCATTTCTCTGCAGTTAAAGGAGCCAGGAGAACATGCAGATCTGATTGTTTCTTATTAAAGAACAGCAAGGTTAACAGTATCTAGATATTTTTATTGACTGAGGAAGAGGCACTCTCTCTGATCATTTGCTGATCCAGATGGTGTAAAGAACCCTGCTGGTTCTAACTCTTCCTGTAGATGCTGAATGTATTGTCTTGTGTTTTTGCTTGTGTTTTAACGAAGTTTTGATAATTAAATAAGAAGTTGCCAGGCAAGATTCCACAAGAAATAATAATAAACTGAATAAACAATTAACTATGGAGAAGCTGCAAACTTTATTAAGTATTTGGCAATTGCTAATTAGTATAACTTATTCAGACAAACATACTCGGAGGTCCTCAGCTGCATTAAATAAAGAAACTTCTGGAACAAACCAGCAATACATGAAACTGCTTAAATAAATTGCCCAACTCCAGATCTGATTTCTCCATGCTGGAAACTAGATGAAATTGCCAAGATGTGCTAGGCATCCAAGGAGAAGCAATCAGAAGCCACAAAGGGGAGGCATTTCAACCTCTAGCTCACACGCCCTAGCCAAAAGTTGCACGTGCCATTGTGAAGAAGTACGGCCAGCAACAAGAAATGTATGACCTGCTTATTTGGTGTTTGTAACAGCTAAATGAAAGCGCCTCAAACCAATATGCCCCTTCCTTATTGAAATCTGCTAATAAACTAAAGAATAAATCTGATGCAAGCACAAATGGACTCCAAAATGAAGCCCTCTCTATAGCAATGATTCAGTTGGTCTTTCACAGCTTCAAGATTGTAGAACACTAAAGAATTGCCATTCTCCAATGGTGGAAAAATGCTGAAACCCTTGTCTCAGGCACAAACTTCAAAGAAGCCAAAAGAAAACAATGTCAAATGCTCAATAGAATGAAAGAGGTCGACTTGCTCTTTGCTTCTTATATTTCCTCAAAGAGGCACGATTTCCAATGAGATAAAAATGTATTTTAATATTTGGCACCCCTTTTTATTAAACACTCAACTTGGGCGTACCATTTAGAAAAAATCATGTAATCTCACTTTATTAAATTTGAGTGGCTCACTTTTATAAAGTTAAAATATAACTTTATAATATCCCTTTTAATAATTAAATATAACTTAACCACTTAAATATTAATATTTCCCTCAATATTCAGTATTTTAACGTGTCGTCTAAAGCTAGGGTCAACACTATAAAAACCCCATGTGTCCAGGTGCCTTGACTAAAAATAGCATCACTGCCAGATTGACTTACTATAAATAGTAAGTCCCTTAAACTAAGCCAAACACTGATCTACAAAGGCCTAGAATTGAACCCAACACTAAACTGAAGAAATGGAGTGACAACAACCTCCATTAACTGACACTGAGACCCTCTATCCAAACATATTAGCCTATGACGGTCCAAGTAATAGGCTAACCCATCTGCAACTGGTACTTACTAGGGTGGGGACATTATAGTCCGCCCTCCCTGAATTTGCTTGTCCTCAAGCAAACTCATTGTTAGATGCTATAAAATGCTCTCACTCTCCCAAGTAGCATCCTCTGCCAGCAGAGCTCTCCACTTAACCAAATTTTCCTTGATAACCTGTCTTCAAAGATGATGCTCTTTGGAATCCAAAATGACCTTAGGTACTAACACTAACTTCCCCTCATCATTCAAGGGTGGTAAGTCTGAACAAGGAACTATATGTTGTCCCAACGCCTTCTTGAGGTGTGACACATGGAACACATTGTGCACCTTGCTGTCTATCGGTAAATCCAACTTGTAAGCCACCTCGCCAACTCACCTGATAATCCTGAACAACCCATAATAGCGTGGCTTGAGTTTCTCCACACCCTTCTTCCTAAGAGTGGTCTTCCTATAGGGTTGCAACATCAGATACACCATATCCCCAACCTCAAATGATCGCTCAACCCTCCTCTAATCAACATACTGCTTCTGCTGATTTTGAGCCTTCTGAATATTCTCACAAAGGGCTCTCATGATATCCCGATTCTCCTGTAACAGATCCCCAGCACTAGGCACTCTGCAATCACTTAGCAATAAATCAAGGAAACTAGGTGCATCATATCCATACAAAGCTCTGAAAGGTGTCATTTGGATAGTCATATGGTGAGTGGAATTATAACAGTACTCACAAAGATGCAACCACTTCACCCAAGCTTTCTGCTGCCCAAAAATGTAGTTTCGTAGGTATCCCTCCACCCATTTGTTGACAATCTCTATCTGCCCATCAGTCTGTGGGTGGTAGCTAGTGCTTGGAGTAAGCTCTGTCCCGCATAGTCTGAATAACTCCTGCCAAAAGTGACCCATGAATCTACTGTCTCTATCACTGACAATACTCCGAGGCAACCCATGCAATCTGAATACCTCACGAAAGAAAAGATCTGCTACCTGCGTAGCTAAATAGTTAGTCGTGATAGGGAAGAAATGTGCATACTTTGTCAATCGATCTACTACCACATATATGTTGTCTCTCCCTTGAGCTTTCGGCAAGCCCGTAATAAAATCCATAAACAAGCATTCCCACTTCCTCCCAGGAATAGGAAGTGGCTGAAGCAACCCAGCAGGGTAAGTATGCTCTTGCTTGTTCTGCTGCCAAACAGAGCACTCCTTGACATAATGAAGAACATCAGATTTGAGACCCTTCCAAGTGAATCTCTCTCATACCTGCCTATAGGTCTTAAAGTATCCAAGATGACCAGCCATGGGTGAATCGTGGAAAGTCCTCAACACCTTGTTCTTCACATTCAAACTTGGGACTAAGAATGTTCTCTCTTTGTAAATGATGAGGTCATTCACAAGAGAGTACTTGCTGTCCTGTACTGTTCCATCAATAATTCCAGAAGCCCACAAATTCTTGGCATACTTTGCTATAACCAAGTGTCTCCAATCCTCGGAAATCTCTACCATGGAGCTCAAATGGGGACGGCGAGATAAGGTGTCAACAACAACGTTCTGAGTCCCTTTGACATAGGAGATGTCAAAATCATAAGACTGTAACTTGCTGACCCATTTTTGTTGACATTCATTTAGATCCCGTTGTCCAAGGAAATGACTCAAGTTGTTATGATCAGTTTTGACACAAAACTTAATGCCAACTAGGTACTGCTTGAACTTGGTCATTGCATGCATGATGGCCAAAATTTCCTTGTCATATATACTGTAGCCCCTCTCAGGACCCCTTAGCTTCCTAATCTCAAAAGCTATCGGGTGACAATCCTGCATAATCACTACACCAATACCCTCTCCACAAGCATCACAATGAAGCTCAAAGGGCTTGGTGAAATCTGGCAAAGTTAAAACTGGACAGGTAGTCATCAACTGTTTGAACTTCTCGAAACACTCTTGTGCCTGAGGTGTCCAAACAAATGCTTCCTTCTTAATCAAATATGGCGCAACATGCCGCGAGAACCCACTGAAAAACCGACAGTAGAAGGTGCATAACCCAACAAATCGCCTGAGCTAAGTCAAAGTCTCCGGAGTAAGCCAATCAATAATGGCACGAACCTTATTAAGGTTCATGCGAACTCCCTTTGCGCTGATAATGTGACCTAAATATATAAGCTTTGCCATGCCCAACGCACACTTGGACTCCTTGGCATACAAGGACTCCTTGTCAAGTATGCCCAAAACAGTATCCAGGTGAACCAAATGCTCTTCCCAAGACCTACTATATACCAAAATGTCGTCAAAGAATACTAGAACAAATCTCCTCAACTAAGACTGGAAGACCCTGTTCATAGTGCACTGGAAAGTAGTTGGGGCATTTGTTAAGCCAAAAGGCATTACCAAACAATCATAGTGTCCACAATGACATTTGAAGGCAGTCTTCTCAACATCCTGCTCTCTAACTTTGATTTGGTGATACCCTGTCCTCAAGTCTATCTTAGAGAAGTAACAAGCTCCATGTAGCTCATCTATCAACTCGTCGATACGAGGAATGGGATACCTATTCTTAATTGTCCTTTTGTTCAACATTTGGTAATCAATGCACACCCTGAGTGTACCATCTTTCTTCTTCACCAAAACCACTGATGAAGCGAAAGGAGACTTACTCGGCCTTATATGTCCCATAGCAAGCAGTTCCTTGATAGTTTTTTCAATCTCATCCTTCAAACGCTTTCGGTGTTAGTAAGGTGTAATCATAATGGGCTTAGTGCCCTCCTCCAACTCTATGATGTGCTCTATGCCTCTATTTGGAGGTCTACCATGTGGTATGTCACTGAACACCTTTGTATGCTTAACCCTTAGCTCCTAAACATCTGGATGATAGGTTGTTTTGCTGCTCCTCCTGAAAAGGCATCAACTTACACTCTGCTGCCCACTCCACCATGTCATGTTTAATAAGTCTCTCCATTTTCCTAAGAGTAATTACTTTCAAGTTGTTGTCCATAATGGCCTTAAGCCCATGAGTAGTCCCGTCAACCTTGAATTTCATCTCCATTTCTATAAGGTTGAGTGTAAACTCTCCAATTGCATGAAGCCACTTCATGCCAAGTACTACATCTGTGTCCCCCATATTGACCACATAAAAATCTGTTTTAAACTCATAGTTATTGAGTTTCATAGGAAGATCCAGAATCATTCTCTCACACTTGAGAGTGTAACCATCAACAACTTTTACCTTTATCCCTTCAAACTCTTGAGTTTGAATTCCACGCTTTGCCACCAACTGTGCATCTATGAAATTGTGAGTTACACCTATATCAAGCAAAGAAATGACTCTTTGACCAGCCAAGAGCCCACGCAACCTGAAAGAACCTTCTCTTTGCATGCTAAACATATGAGCTTCTTGTAGCATCATTTCTCCTTCATTTTCAATTTCATTTTCTGAGTTTTCAGCCCCTGAAACCTCTTGATCAGCTTGCTGATTTGTTGTATCAATCATGTTTTCATCCTCATAGTACCACTCCATTTGTTTGTTTTTACCCTTAGGCCTTTGAGGGCAATCATGATTTTCATCAAAGGCACCCTTGCAATAAAAACACAATCTCCTCCTACGCAAATCATTAATTGTTTCCCTATCCAAAGGGGCTGCAAATTTCCTATTTTGATCAGCATTCTCTGTTTTCTTTGGGTCTGATTTGCTGTCATTAAAAGATGAAGATGGTTTGGGATTGAACTTACAGTGTGGAGCTGTAAGTTCCATACTACGAGCTTTCCTCATAGCCTCCTGCAAAGTAGGGGATCAAATGCTTTAATCCAACCTCTCATGGGCTCATAAAGACCTTCAACGAATAATATGACAAGCCTCCTCTCAAACATACCTGTCACCATGACCGAGAGCTTCTGAAATTCACCAATGTAAGATTCCAAGCTGCCCATTTGTTTCAGCTGAGCTAGATATCTGAAGTACAACTCTAGATCTCTTTTGTCAAAGTGCTCAACTAGCCTGCCAATGAACTCCTAATATGAAGTGATAAGGTCATGTTGCAAGGTAACCATCCCATGGTGCCACTAGTCATGGGCTACCCCATCTAAATGCAAAGCGGAAAACTTAATGGTGTCCTCTTCTGCCATAGGACGTAGGGTCAAGAAAGTATCTAACTTGCTAACCCAACCTCTGACTATAACCTTACCGCTACCATCAAATGTGTGGAGTGTGAGCTTGCTAGTAGCATGTCTAGGGTCATTATTTTTATTCCTTGGTCTCTTGTCAGTCCTGTTCCTGCAGTGCTCTCTCTTCTAACTCATGAACCTGTCAAAGTTAAGATGATCCTTAACTCTTTGTGGTAATGCTTCCCACTCATCATGCAGTGTCATCACGTTATCTGCAAAGACCACATCACCTTCCTCTTCATCCACGTCCCCCTCTTTAGGTTCATTTCTTACAAATGTAGGGCGTGTAGGCCTGTCATAGGTGCATGTGGGTGTTATTCTGATCCTTGGGCCTCCAACAACACTCCATCTTCTTCCTGTCCCTGGTTTTGTCTCCTAGGAATGGTCATATGTTGAATGGTTGTAGTGAGCTGCTGCAATACATTAGCTACTTGCTACTACCCAACTGCAAGATTCCTCAAAATATCTCTGGCTTCTTGGTCCTCATTATTACCATGGTTTCTAGGTGGCTCATCTTACATCCCAAATTGTGACGTTACAATTTACCATTACTAGATAGAGTAAATGTGAATTCTGAAGGTAAATTAATGATGCATGTACCTCGTTTTCAATATGAATGTTGTTTCATTTGATGTTATTCTTGGTGAAATAATGCATAAAGGAGAATAGAGGTTATTGATTTATGAATAATCTAACTTTTGAAATGTTTCATGTACTCTGCTTTGTTATGAGCATATGACTGCCGATGTTGTGACATGGTATGCAGGAAGCAGGTTTGTACCTCCAGGCAAAGGAGAGATATCACTCGGGGAGGAACTTGGTCGGGTAAACAGTAACGAGTACCAATTGGACATACACACACAAACTATAGACTGAGTAAGCTAAGTCATTGTTGTGGTTAAGGGTAAGTCATCCACAGGATTGTTTAGTATCATTAGGAGTCGTATCTACTTCTGAATGTGTAAATAAGTGATGCTTGCCAGTATAACCTTATAAGGAGTAATGTTTCCTGTTAGAGGTGGGTACGTGTATATATACATATGAAAACGATATGTACAAGTATCCATAAATGCATTCATGTCGATACAACGTATTAAGCAGATGGATATGCCATACGTGTGCATCGATAAAAGTGTATTTGTGAATACTTATACGTAAGGTAAATATATAAGTATATACACATGAATACGTATCACAGCTAACCTGTTGTTATAAATATATTGTGTCGGTATATAACCTCTGAATTTATAAATACACATATATATACATATACATAATTACGTATAATATTGACTGGTTCATAGTATACATACGTATAATGTAGATGTATATACATGTGTAGATATAAAGATAAATATATTTATATATTTAATATTATATTAAAATATAAATATAATATAGTTTTTACAAATAAAGATATGTTTACGATATTATTTAAATTGGTAATTTAAATAATTATACATAAATATATATTGTAAAGTAAAACTATATTATATAAATATTTTAATAAAATAAAATATATATAGATGTATTTAAATAAAAGATTTAAGTGAAATTTAAAATAGCGAAATGAGACTATATCATGAATTAGAGAAAATAACGTTTTATTAAAAATGACGATTTTCTCTAAAACGTAAATACTTCTTTGATTCGAAATATATTAAGAAGAGTTAAGTAATTGAAATATGAAATACTTCATTGAGTAAAGACGAAATAGAATTTTTAAAGGTAAAATCTGTAAAAAAAAGCCATTCCCGTGGAAACCGCGCAGGAAGAAATCGCGCGACTAGGGCAAAAGCAACCAAAAACAACAGAGATAAATTCGCTAAAATGGTGTTGTGGACGCCATCCGGCCTGGGAATTAGTCTCTCATTAAACTAAACTGATTTCTACCTGTTGAAATACGCATTAACCTGTAGGTGGCGTTTTTCAGTTTCGAGTTGAAATTTTCATGATCTGCTGGCTTAAAGAAAGTCGAATCACCTTCATTTTTTGGTGACTTAGGGTTTAAAGATCCGCCAGGTATCATTTTTACTATATCTGGTCTCTTTGTTGTCATTTAGCATGCCTCAATAAGAGGAAATCCGTTGCACTTCGGGCCTATAAATGGACGCCCAGCCATTCAATGTTAGAGGACTTGAAGAATCCGAGTTTATCTTTTTATTTAGCTTCCATAGTCTATCTCTGTTTGAGCTGTGAGTAAACTTTATTAATGCTGAGAGAAACCTTACACATTTTCTGAGAACAGTATATTACCAATTGCTGAGAGACATCCCCTGTTATTCTCTTCATCACTTGTAAGTTCACAGTAAGAAGTTGAGATTACTTTCAGCTATTGAAAGTGATTAATTTCTGAGGAAGAATTTGAGAATGGTCTGAGAGTGCTGAAAGTCTTTTGTTCAAGATTTGAGGAGCTGTAAACCCATTCAAGGTCATCCCTTAAAGGAAAAGGCAAATACCAGGCATGTTTCATTCTTCACTTTGTTGAGCATATTTCTTGTTAAATAACTAAAAGAATAAAATGCTGAATGTACACATTAGCGAATTGCATTGAGTTCAATACTTCAATTAAGATAAACAAAGAAATGATTCTATGTTGTATCATGTAAGTAAATTACTTAAAAGAAAGGCTAATGCATG
This sequence comes from Sequoia sempervirens, assembly GCA_007258455.2. Lineage (NCBI taxonomy): Eukaryota > Viridiplantae > Streptophyta > Pinopsida > Cupressales > Cupressaceae > Sequoia > Sequoia sempervirens. The sequence continues at coordinate 30,934 of VDFB02289966.1, forward strand.
TTCTATACTATTAACTCTTGCATTAATTAGTAAACGAACTTAGCGTTCCATTGAAGAGTAAATTATATTAGTAGACGGACGTACTGATCCACTAAAGAGTAGATTGCAATATTTGTATTGACTCCATATAAGGAGTGTATGTTTGTATATAGCTCTTTAAATGCTAGGGAATGAAATGAGGGTATTTAATAAGTTACCGATCACAACTAGTTGAAGATTAACTTAGTCAAGTTATTAAAAGCTCCTAGGATGAGAAAGTCCCGTATAACGGAGTTAGTTGTGAGTACTTGTTAAATTGTTCTCCATTCTAGTAGTTAGTTTGTTGTAGGAAGTCTAGGGTACGGACTACCCCGATAGACCAACCTACGCGTAGGGTAAGATAGCCTCAAGTCAAGTTGAACCTGGCTAGTGTATGTGACAAATGACCTATGTTCTTCATTGAACGTAAACACTTTGGCCAAAGTAGTGTATGGAACCATTTAGTTGTAGTACTACACTGTCACTTCACCGTGATCCCGAATTACATCCTAGTTTGAGAATTGCCGGTTGCACGAAAGCTAGCTTTGTAGGATCACAACACTATGTCCAGTTGGTAGTCGTTAAAGGTTACCCAACCAATCTCTTCTTCGAAGGGAGGGCCGTTCATTGCAAAATGATCGTGCGGGGGACCGCATTATAAGTCCGTGGTTGGCGGAAAAGTGCCCGAGTGATGTTTCTCCTCCTCAGCAAGCGGCCGATGTACCAAGATTTGAAAGGACGGATTCCTGGACCTTCTTACTACTATTTGTTCTAAAGCTCATTAGAGCTATGTTAGTTAAGGTACGTATTCTTGTTTCATGTACTTGTGAAGTTATTATATTGAAATGGAATCTTTGTTGTATATTAATATGGCAATTTGTTCATGTTTTGTCAATATGGAAAAAGAAAAATTCTACTGCAATGACATGATTAACACGTTTACATACTTGTAGGATGTAAATTATGAAAATTTTAATTTTACTGAAGGGTCGGGCTGTTACATGTGGTATCAGAGCTACCAGGTTTTACACTAGGAACCTATGAGCTCATTACGCAACAATGCGTAAACTTTGTCAGAAGATAAAGGTTGAAAAGTTCTTGTGCCACAATGGCAAGAGGAATAGAACTGAGAGGAGGAAGAGAAAGCAAGATGAAACTCCTAGTAGCTCGATAAGTTGGGGTGAGTTAAGAGTTATTCCTGGAGTAGGAACTCCTAAAACAACAATTTATGATAATACTTAGGATTGCAGAAGATTATGCAATCAGGTTATGAAGAAAGGTTAGGAAGAATAACCAGTGTATACCTTTATCCAACGAAATAGATTTATGACTCTAAGGCAACCAAAAGGAATAAGATAACCCTTGTTGTAGTAGCAAACTATAGTTGCAGAGAGTCAGGAATTTTTGGATTTAGTGAAAACACTACGAATCTTTGTATATGCGGTGTCAGCATAAATTAAATTGAATAAGGAAGTCAACAAAGAAAGTATCCACGGGAGTTGGAGAACTCTTGACATTAAGCTAATTCTTATGTAAAGATAGGAGCTTGCAAGGAAAAAGAGTTAGTACCTTAGAGATAAGAGAAAAGACCAGAATGGTCCGAATTATGTAATCAATAAAGTGGACAGGGTTCCACTGACCAAAATCAATTAGATTATTGGAGTTTGATATTAAAAAGACCAAACAACTTTGGTATCTTAGAAGTTAAAAGTGAGGAAGATTCCAAGCATTGGAATTATGCCACTTGAAAAGTGACTGAATAATAAAGAAGCTTGAAGTGGTAAGTCAGGACGGTTTTACCAAAGGTTTAACAAAGATAGGTTTAACAAAGATTGGTTAGAGTATAAGCTAAACTCACCTTCATGTTTGTGAAAGCCAAACTTTTGATTAGAATGTTCCAAACGGAAAGGGAATACAAGTTTTGTACCCTTCGCCAAAGGGATGTTGAAAAGAGAATTGGATTAATGAAGTGACTCGTAAGTTGCTGATTATTCATTAGATCTAATGTGGGATAGAAATCAATGACAAATTTAACTTTGGAAAAAGTATATTTGAGATATGTCTCGAGACAAGGTAAAGGCAATGTAAAGCCAACAGTAGGGAATGACAAATCCTTACAAAAGAAGCAAGAGTTTGCTGGGAGTTCAATTTTGAGTAGATCAAAAGCTGTGGAAACTCTAAGGGGGAAAGGAAACGAGTAGGGTTGACTCAAGTTTAGTACCCCATTCAACAAAAGAACGTGAGTATGTTCTTAGTTTAGAAGAACTAATGTCTTCTTCGCAAGTCATGATGACAAATAAGTCATACAGTTTATAGTCCAAGAAAAGAGGAATTGGGAACTTCGGAGAAAGTTAAATAAACCCATACTTAGGATTATTTGATCAAATGATATTATCACTAGATATCCACAAGGAAAAAGGTATTGAGAATTCTGGAGAAAGATAATCGGAAAGGTTAAAGATTATTACCTATTATCATCTCATACCTTATATTTAGTTGATTGGAAGAATCAAATGAAATTATCATTTGATGCCTAGAAAAAAAAAAGGATAGGCAGATAATTTGATCATAATAAGAAAGGCCGCCTATGAGATTGGCAAGGAAAGCTTTAAGATACTCGTGACTAAAAGAAAGTGTCTCTACATTCCTATACACCTTATATAAGGTAAAGTAGATAAAAAAATGTTATTTCAATATGAAATGTATTCATGTCATGAAAACGAATTGCGAATTGAAACTGTAAGCTTATTGTGCTATGAAAACCGAGGATGAAAAGGTTTAACCATAAGCCATAAAGATGGAATGGAAAATAAGGTAGAAAATGACGCTATGCAATGCATCAATTATCTTTACATGGCTGATCACTTGATCACCGTCCATTTAATGAAAACACTAGGTTTGTAATAACCTAGCTGGGACATGAAGTTCATTCGAATAAAATCTTAGGATAAGATCTAACCCATTGAGTTGAGTTAAATAAATGACTACTCGAATAAATCTACTTGGTTGAGTTGTACTTTCAGTCTTGATAGAGATATATAGAGGTAGAGAAACCTATAATATCAGACTGTTCAGCGATTGAGAATTAAAGAGTTGGAAGGGAATATTGGGATTGTGATTCACCAATGGAAATGTGTATATCACTTGAATTTATGAGATTCTATGAGTGGAAACAAAGGTAGAATACTTGGTGAGTTAAAGAAGCTACTTTACACTCCAGGAAAGAAGTCATCGTGTTAACAAGAACGTTGTTGAGTGGCTCTTAAATTAAAGAGAAAACACTCTCAAAAGGAAAACATCCATTGTTATGTCGGAACAATATAACATTTTATGTGAAATAATGGGAATTTTTATTGAGTAAAGCACAGGGGATGTTACTTGAACTCAAAAGGATGTACTGAAATTGGAACGCTCCTATATGATTAAGAGAAATCAATGGAACCAACGAGGAATGTTCTTGCTCGGTAACTAGGTAGGTAATTAAATTTACTATTAGCTAGGGATCAATATGACGGAACATGGATTAACACTCAAAATGAGTACCAAAATTATCGGGAAAATTTGATTGAGTTAAAAGATGGATAACATCTTTGAAAATAATCCAAGGACAGAAGAGATCCAAGATATGGATGTCCTAAGATAAATGGAGTTTATCTCCGCAAAACTTATAACCATTATTATATGGGAATTAAAAATAGTGTGATATCGTAAAATAGGTCTTCAAACTAGTCAAAGAGTAGACTATTATTGGATGTAAAAGAACCTATGTACCCAAAATTTTGAAGAATTTGGAATAGAACAAGGAAACTAATGTCAAAGTTAGGACATCGAAATGACAACAGGAATTGTTGGATGAGAAACTACTATAAATTTGGAAAGATAGAGTTTGAAGCTACACGGAATTGGCAAGGTAATGACTAGTATACCAGGAAATGAAGACCGGATGTCATCATCGGTAAGTCATGTATACTCTCTTAAGATTCCAGAAGGAAAATGGTAGAACAAGAGACAGATCAATCTGTCTATGTTAGTATGACTGACATAATGTTCAAGTAGACAAACTCATCGATGAAACCAACGTTTTTTGGAAAACTTGACTTACAGGATATTTGGTCCTAAATAATATATTGTGGAAAGTAGAGGCTTAGTGATTCTGAGAGGATATCTTAGTTTAAGCAATAGTGATAAGGTTGTATAAACCCTGATCAAACTACAAAACATTCAACGGATCGAATGTGCAGTATATTATCATGTATAGTCAAAAATAAGCAAAAATGGTAGAATAAGTCTTGAATGATTTATAAACTTCTAATATTGAAGTTTGGACCATTATATGATATAAAAGGATAAAACAACTCAATAAAGCTGAAAAAGGGCTTAGAATTGAGTGAATCATAGACTTAATAAAATGTCAAAAAGGAGTAATAGATCGAAGTTATCAATGAAACTTGGAGATACAAAGCTCTCGTATGAAGCAGTATCAAGATTTGACAAGTGTCCAGGAGTAAAGTTGTGCTCTCGATGGACAAATAATCAAGTACAAGTACTATGTAGTAAGGTTAATGAATGTGTAAGTGGCGGAAGGACTCGGTTTATGAGTTTTCTAAAAGTGTAAATACCAAAAGCGAAGGATTGGACCCACGATGTAGTGTACAATACATCGACTTTCCTTTTCTATTTGGATTATACTAAGGATAAATTCATGGACCAATGATTTCCGATCACTGTGTGTTTGGTGTGATGTATAGTTACTATTATATCTCGGATGTGTATATATGTTAAAACTCTTTGGAAGAGTAAGTATGTGTGAAGCATACGAAATTTTCCTATGCGATAGTGTGAACACTCGAAGAAAGTTCCAGGAAGGACAAGATTGATACATAGGTTGAATGTTTTATAAATCTTACGTATTTTGTAAATCATAAGTAACACTTTACTTGACTTTAACTATATGTTAAAAAGCTATACCTCATCGAGGACGATGATTCACAAGGGGGGAAGTATGTTACATCCCAAATTGTGACGTTACAATTTACCATTACTAGATAGAGTAAATGTGAATTCTGAAGGTAAATTAATGATGCATGTACCTCGTTTTCAATATGAATGTTGTTTCATTTGATGTTATTCTTGGTGAAATAATGCATAAAGGAGAATAGAGGTTATTGATTTATGAATAATCTAACTTTTGAAATGTTTCATGTATTCTGCTTTGTTATGAGCATATGACTGCCGATGTTGTGACATGGTATGCAGGAAGCAGGTTTGTACCTCCAGGCAAAGGAGAGATATCACTCGGGGAGGAACTTGGTCGGGTAAACAGTAACGAGTACCAATTGGACATACACACACAAACTATAGACTGAGTAAGCTAAGTCATTGTTGTGGTTAAGGGTAAGTCATCCACAGGATTGTTTAGTATCATTAGGAGTCGTATCTACTTCTGAATGTGTAAATAAGTGATGCTTGCCAGTATAACCTTATAAGGAGTAATGTTTCCTGTTAGAGGTGGGTACGTGTATATATACATATGAAAACGATATGTACAAGTATCCATAAATGCATTCATGTCGATACAACGTATTAAGCAGATGGATATGCCATACGTGTGCATCGATAAAAGTGTATTTGTGAATACTTATACGTAAGGTAAATATATAAGTATATACACATGAATACGTATCACAGCTAACCTGTTGTTATAAATATATTGTGTCGGTATATAACCTCTGAATTTATAAATACACATATATATACATATACATAATTACGTATAATATTGACTGGTTCATAATATACATACGTATAATGTAGATGTATATACATGTGTAGATATAAAGATAAATATATTTATATATTTAATATTATATTAAAATATAAATATAATATAGTTTTTACAAATAAAGATATGTTTACGATATTATTTAAATTGGTAATTTAAATAATTATACATAAATATATATTGTAAAGTAAAACTATATTATATAAATATTTTAATAAAATAAAATATAAAAGATTTAAGTGAAATTTAAAATAGCGAAATGAGACTATATCATGAATTAGAGAAAATAACGTTTTATTAAAAAATGACGATTTTCTCTAAAACGTAAATACTTCTTTGATTCGAAATATATTAAGAAGAGTTAAGTAATTGAAATATGAAATACTTCATTGAGTAAAGACGAAATAGAATTTTTAAAGGTAAAATCTGTAAAAAAAAGCCATTCCCGTGGAAACCGCGCAGGAAGAAATCGCGCGACTAGGGCAAAAGCAACCAAAAACAACAGAGATAAATTCGCTAAAATGGTGTTGTGGACGCCATCCGGCCTGGGAATTAGTCTCTCATTAAACTAAACTGATTTCTACCTGTTGAAATACGCATTAACCTGTAGGTGGCGTTTTTCAGTTTCGAGTTGAAATTTTCTTGATCTGCTGGCTTAAAGAAAGTCGAATCACCTTCATTTTTTGGTGACTTAGGGTTTAAAGATCCGCCAGGTATCATTTTTACTATATCTGGTCTCTTTGTTGTCATTTAGCATGCCTCAATAAGAGGAAATCCGTTGCACTTCGGGCCTATAAATGGACGCCCAGCCATTCAATGTTAGAGGACTTGAAGAATCCGAGTTTATCTTTTTATTTAGCTTCCATAGTCTATCTCTGTTTGAGCTGTGAGTAAACTTTATTAATGCTGAGAGAAACCTTACACATTTTCTGAGAACAGTATATTACCAATTGCTGAGAGACATCCCCTGTTATTCTCTTCATCACTTGTAAGTTCACAGTAAGAAGTTGAGATTACTTTCAGCTATTGAAAGTGATTAATTTCTGAGGAAGAATTTGAGAATGGTCTGAGAGTGCTGAAAGTCTTTTGTTCAAGATTTGAGGAGCTGTAAACCCATTCAAGGTCATCCCTTAAAGGAAAAGGCAAATACCAGGCATGTTTCATTCTTCACGTTGTTGAGCATATTTCTTGTTAAATAACTAAAAGAATAAAATGCTGAATGTACACATTAGGGAATTGCATTGAGTTCAATACTTCAATTAAGATAAACAAAGAAATGATTCTATGTTGTATCATGTAAGTAAATTACTTAAAAGAAAGGCTAATGCATGTTCTATACTATTAACTCTTGCATTAATTAGTAAACGAACTTAGTGTTCCATTGAAGAGTAAATTATATTAGTAGACGGACGTACTGATCCACTAAAGAGTAGATTGCAATATTTGTATTGACTCCATATAAGGAGTGTATGTTTGTATATAGCTCTTTAAATGCTAGGGAATGAAATGAGGGTATTTAATAAGTTACCGATCACAACTAGTTGAAGATTAACTTAGTCAAGTTATTAAAAGCTCCTAGGATGAGAAAGTCCCGTATAACGGAGTTAGTTGTGAGTACTTGTTAAATTGTTCTCCATTCTAGTAGTTAGTTTGTTGTAGGAAGTCTAGGGTACGGACTACCCCGATAGACCAACCTACGCGTAGGGTAAGATAGCCTCAAGTCAAGTTGAACCTGGCTAGTGTATGTGACAAATGACCTATGTTCTTCATTGAACGTAAACACTTTGGCCAAAGTAGTGTATGGAACCATTTAGTTGTAGTACTACACTGTCACTTCACCGTGATCCCGAATTACATCCTAGTTTGAGAATTGCCGGATGCACGAAAGCTAGCTTTGTAGGATCACAACACTATGTTCAGTTGGTAGTCGTTAAAGGTTACCCAACCAATCTCTTCTTCGAAGGGAGGGCCGTTCATTGCAAAATGATCGTGCGGGGGACCACATTATAAGTCCGTGGTTGGCGGAAAAGCGCCCGAGTGATGTTTCTCCTCCTCAGCAAGCGGCCGATGTACCAAGATTTGAAAGGACGGATTCCTGGACCTTCTTACTACTATTTGTTCTAAAGCTCATTAGAGCTATGTTAGTTAAGGTACGTATTCTTGTTTCATGTACTTGTGAAGTTATTATATTGAAATGAAATCTTTGTTGTATATTAATATGGCAATTTGTTCATGTTTTGTCAATATGGAAAAAGAAAAATTCTACTGCAATGACATGATTAACACGTTTACATACTTGTAGGATGTAAATTATGAAAATTTTAATTTTATCGAAGGGTCGGGCTTTTACAGCTCACCACCATCCCTGTGTCCCATTATTTCTAATAGTAATTCCTCAAATTGATTTCCCTAAAATTCAACTCTCCTGCATGCGTAATATCTATGTGGCCCAACCTAATGCGGCTACATAAGAACTTCTAACCCTCCAGGGTGGAAAGATCAAAGCTCTGATACCACTGTAACAAACCCTATTGGTCTAACTTTGCTTGTAGATGCTTAATGTATTGTCTTGTGTTTTAACGAAGTTTTGATAATTAAATAAGAAGTTGCCAAGCAAGATTCCACAAGAAATAATAATAAACTGAATAAACAATTAACTATGGAGAAGCTGCAAACTTTATTAAATATCTGGCAATTGCTAATAAGTATAACTTATTCAGACAAACATACCCAGAGGTCCTTAGCTGTATTAAATAAAGAAACTTTTGGAACAAACCAACAATACACTGCTTAAATAAATCGCCCAACTCCAGATATGATTTCTCCATGCTGGAAACTAGATGAAATTGCCAAGATGTGCTAGGCATCCAAGGAGAAGCAATCAGAAGCCACAAAGGGGAGGCGTTTCAACCTCCAGTTCACACGCCTCAGCCAGAAGTTGCACGTGCCACTGTGAAGTATGGCCAGCAACAAGAAATGTACGACTTGCTTATTTGGTGTCTATAACTGCTAAATGAAGGCGCCTCAAACCAATATGCCCCTCCCTTATTGAAATTTGCTAATAAATTGAAGAATAAATATGATGCAAGTACAAATGGACTCCAAAATGAAACCCTCTATGTAGCAATGATTCAACTGGTCTTTCATAGCTTCAAGATTGCAGAACACTGAAGAATTGTCGTTCCCCAATGGTGGAAAAATGCTGAAACCCTTGTCTCAGGCACAAACTTCAAAGAAGTCAAAAGAGAACAATGTCAAATGCTCAATAGAATGAAAGAGGTCAACTTGCTCTTTGCTTCATATATTTCCTCAAAGAGGCACGATTTCCAATGAGATCTTTTAATACATTAAAAATGTATTTTAATATTTGACACCCCTTTTTATTAAACACTCAACTTGGGCATACCATTTAGAAAAAATCATGTAATGTCACTTTATTAAATTTAAGTGGCTCACTTTTATAAAGTTAAAATACAACTTTATAATATCCCTTTTAATAACTAAATATAACTTAACCACTTAAATATTAATATCTCCCTCAACATTCAATATTTTGACATGTCGTCTGAAGCTGGGGTCAACACTGTAAAAACCCCATGTGTCCAGGTGCCCTGACTAAAAATAGCATCACTGCCAGATTGACTTACTTTATAGTAAGTCCCTCAAACCAAGCGAAACACTAATCTGCAAAGGCTTGGAACTGAACCCAATACTAAACTGAAGAAATGGAGTGACAACAACCTCCATTAACTACCACTGAGACCCTCTATCCAAACATATTAGCCTACGAGGGTCTAAGTAATAGGCTAACCCATCTGCAATTGGTACTGACTAGGGTGGGGACATTACAAATGGTAATGAAGCCTTCGATCACACTAAAAAAACCTTTAATTTCAAAATATATCTTGAGATCATATCCACATTTCAAAGAATGCATTCAGCAGTGGTGGCCACAAGGAGATAGCATTGAAGGTCATACATGATGTTGATGTTTTAGCTGTGTGAGATATCCTTCTCTCAAAATCGAAATAATAAATGATATATAAATATTATTTTAAAGGCCAACCCAAGATGAAAAGTCACCTTGGTTCTTGAATGAGGCCGACCCTTGTGAAGAGTCGCCTTGCTTGTGACGAGGCACCTTACTTTGTATATATGGAAGGAGATGCTCATTCATTTGATCATCAATTCATTCTCATTTTCATTCGCATTTTCTCAAGAAGAAGTTCGCACTTAGCAGCAGATCAGATTTCAAGAAGATTTATATTCAGTTGTATCAAGAGGAGATTTTCATCATTTATTGTATCAAGTTCGCCCTTGAGAAGTGTCTAATTTGTAAAGCAGATTTCTGCTCTTATTCGTCCTATATATAAGAGATATATTTTGCTGGGTTTTTCTCCCTCGAGGAGGGTTTTCCCAGGGTAAACTGTTGTGTTCATTTGTCTTATGTGTTGCATTATTTATTGCTTACATTTCTGATCTAAAACTAACATGGTATCAGAGCGGGTTCAGGGGAAATTCAATCAAAAGCAATTGTAGATTTAAGATCACTTTCAAGTGTGGAGGAATTTGATTTTATTTTTAAGCTTCAAGTGCTTTCAAGGAGTTCGATATTTGAAGCTTTAGCTGTGATAGAATATTGTTATAATATTGGAGCAATAAGGACAATATAGAGATATTAGGAGGAATCACATTTGAAGGTAGCAAGTCAAGTTTAGATATCACTATGAGAACAAATTTGAAAGTATATGACTGTGGTGTGGTTGTATATGGAAAATCGCGAGCTGCTATTGGTGTGAGTGGATGTGATGGTACTTTGGTTTCTTGACATTGTTTTGAAGATCTGTGCGGGCTGTAATGTGTTACAGAATCGATGTTGTTGTTGTGTTAATCAAGAGGAACGAGAGTTCCTTATATAGAGTACAAGATACGATGTTTCTAAAAGAAACAATCGTTAAGTTAGAAAAAGCAACGACAAGATGACCATTACGACATAAATAGAAAGATATTATTCTAATACCCTCCCTTAATGGTCATCATTCTAACTACCCAGAGAGAACAGAGAAAGGTACCCCCTTCTTCTCAGAACGTTGCTGCAACAAAAGACAAGAGCCTGCCACTGACTCTGCCACTTGAGATGAGTCTGCCACCAACCCTCCCAGAAAGCTACTTCGAGGAAATAACAATTACCAATAGTCCAACCTGAAGTTGGCTGTCCCTCCATAACGAGACATATGAGAACAGCACTACGATTTTGAGGAAAAATTGGCAAACCCTCAATCTTCTGCAGATGAGCATGGCGAACAGATTACAGAAGCTCGATGTGCGGATGTTCGCCCGACCGACCAAAACTGACTACACCAAACCCACGATTTTTGAGGAAAAAATCGCCAAACCCAAGATTACAAATCATCGTTTTTTCGGAAAAAAAGGTAAAAACCAGAGAGCCCTCCCGAATGACAAAACCTTGACAAGGGTATACAGGAGAAAAACTCTTAATTTTTTAGGACAAAATTATAAACCCTCCCGAAACCGAGAAGACAGATTTTTTTTTTCTGGGACAAAAAATATTTAAAAACCGAAGCCAGATTTTTTTTTTTTTCTTCTGGGACAAAAAAATATTAAAAAAACCCAAAACATCGATTGTCAGCTTGAAACACAGAGGGTTTGGAACCCTAGCCGCCAAAACAAAGTTGCACAAAAACCGAGGCATAGAAAAACAATGCACCCAGAAAAATCGGAGACCAACCCAGTTGAGATCTTGAAAAACCCACAAGGAATCCGTAATCAAAATAAAATTTCAACTTCAAATAGAGGGTCAAAACCCTAGTCGAATTGGCAGAAGCCCTAGGCGGCCGTGGATGCACCAGAAAACTCACGATTTTTGAAAAAAATGTAGAGATCACCTCCTAAAATTCGCGGCAGAAGAACTTATTCAGAAATCGCGCGTCTGCAGAATAAGACACAAGACACGTCTTGCTTTGAGCGGCTCCCGTTCAAACTAGGTGAAAAAGCGCATGTCCAAAAGACAGGAAAATCGCGTGCGGAAGATTGCAAATTTCGCACGACGAAGATCTTTGAATCCGTCCCAAGATTTGCACGAAAAGAAATGCCAGAGCACGAATTTTAGGAGGAAATCACATCAAAAACACGGTTCACAAAGTCCCTTAAAACAAACGCCTGATGCAGACGTCGCGCCACAAAGGGTTGAGTTTCAGAAACGTAAGCTTGAAAGACACCCAAAAAACTGCACCAGATGACGCGGCGAAACCAGAGAAACGCGTCACAAAACGCGACTTGGGCTAGGGTCGCGCGGGCAGAAAACTTCGTCGCACAGAAAAAACGCGTCGCGGCAAGAGATAATCCCGTCGCGGGTTGCAGAGAAACAACACAGGCAACAGAACCTGACGCGATTTGCAGAGAATCTTACCATTTTTAGAAACCCACGAAAAGCACACAGAAAATTTTGAATTACAGCCACAAAAATTTCCCAGAACCAATGGCGCCTTCGAAATTACTGAATATAAAAACCCTCGATTTTTCCTTCAGAGGAGCCACGAATTTCGAAAAAGAAAATCCCAGATAGTCTTCAAAAAATTTCGAAAGAAGACGAGAAGTTTTTAATTCAAAGGCGAAAAAATCTAAAACGATTTTTATGAATTAAAAAATTCTTATTTTCTCTTATGGCTCTGATACCGTGTTACAGAATCAATGTTGTTGTGTTAATCAAGAGGAACGAGAGTTCCTTATATAGAGTACAAGATACGATGTTTCTAAAAGAAACAATCGTTAAGTTAGAAAAAGCAACGACAAGATGATCATTATGACATAAATAGAAAGATATTATTCTAATATAATGGAGTTATGTTTTGGTTCTTGCTGAAGACATTGTGTAGGTTCTATGTTATCTCCTCTCATTCTTGTGTCATATGGGATATGAGTTTAATGGAATGCTTAGGTTTGAAAAACAGTGTTCATTCTTCAAGTCATATGAGCTTCTGCGCATTGGTGTAAAGTTTGGAAATTACCTATGGTGTATACATTTGAGGCTTCAGAGATTTCAGGGAACTCTATCATTTACATTTAACAGCTAAGAAGAGACTGCAAGACAAGCACTTGACTACATCTATTGACCAACATAAAGAGATAAGTATTTTATGTTTGAATATGATCATGAGTTTTATAGTTAATAATAATTCATGCAATAACATTGGGAATAGTGAATCATGTATGCTTCTAGCATTGATATTTCTCTTCGGGATAGTTTTGAACTATTATTAATCTCTCTAAAATGCTTCCAGGACAGATCAAGGAGCAAAAGGATGATGAGAGATTGCATAAGGAATTCAATGGAGGAAGAGCTTGCTGCATCCTGCGAGGAAGACATGCAGGCTGAAGAAATGAACAAACATGAAGACACAGCTTGCTGCCATGGGACTGAGTTGGCGGCACATCGTTGGAGACATTTCTTTGAAGAGGAGGAATTAACATTCAGAGGGAGTCTGACAATCCATCAGAGGCAACCTTGGATGAGGAGGTCAGAAGGTTGATACTTGGAGCTTTAGAGGGAGTCACATCATCATGAAGATTTGTGTAATGTATATTTCTCTGTGACGGAGAAGTATGAGGTGAAAGCCCTTGTAGTGTATATTCCTCTGAGATGGAGGAATATGAGGTGAAAGCCCTTGTAGTTTCCTCTAAGACGGAGGAATATGAGGTGAAAGCCCTTGTAGTGTATATTTCTTTGAGACCGAGAAATATGAGGTGTGAACCCTTGTTCATCTCTTAGACTGAGATGAGACGTCATATTGAGAAACTCCATGATGACATCACATTGAGAGATTCTGTGATGGACACTTGTGCATATATGTTTCTTTCCACACATGGGAGTAGCCATGGTGGACGTCATGTTGAGTGACTCCATGACGATTCACATTGAGAGACTCCGTGATGAATTTTTTCTCAAATGGGTGTAGCCATTCTGGATGTCATGTTGAGAGACTCCATGACATGGATATCTAGAATGATACCTCTCTAGCTAAGAGGGAGTGTTTAGTTTTAGCTGCGGGAGATATCCTTCTCTCAAAATTGAAATAATAAATGATATATAAATATTATTTTAAAGGCCGACCCAAGATGAAAAGTCGCCTTGGTTCTTGAATGAGGCCGACCCTTGTGAAGAGTCACCTTGCTTGTGAAGAGGCACCTTACTTTTTTATATATGGAAGGAGATGCTCATTCATTTGATCATCAATTCATTCTCATTTTCATTTGCATTTTCTCAAGGAATTCACACTTAACAGCAGATCACCATCTTTAGAAGCAGATCAGATTTCAAAAAGATTTATATTCAGTTGTATCAAGAAGAGATTTTCATCATTTATTGTATCAAGTTCGCCCTTGAGAAGGGTCTGATTTGTAAAGTAGATTTCTGCTCTTATTCATCCTATATATAAGAGATATATTTTGCTGGGTTTTTCTCCCTCGAGGAGGGTTTTCCCAGGGTAAACTGTTGTGTTCATTTGTCTTATGTGTTGCATTATTTATTGCTTACATTTCTGATCTAAAACTAACACATGAATCAAGCAAGCTGCAATTAATCAAAACTGAACTCGGGATTAAAATTGTACGGTTTTTAACTTTTTAGATACATCTTCCAAAATTTGACAAACACTTAACAACAGTTTAAACACGATTTGATCAAAAAGCTGTCAAAAAACAAGTTGGAAATCTACGATTTTTATTATAAAATGACCAAAAATATTTCCAACCATGGCCAAAAATACCCACACGCCAAAATTTGTGATTATAAGAACAATCGTGTGATTTTTCTTGTGCAAAAAACGACGTGATTTTTACAATTGAAAATATGTTGTGATTTTAAAAAAAATTAGATGTGATTTTCTACAATAAACTAGGCACAATTTTTACCAAAGTAATCACAGTTTTTGGTTGATTGAAATCATGGCTTTCCTTGAAGCCTGAAGTTCGTTTTGGAAAGGAACAAAATCCAAAGTTTCCACCTTAGAGGGCCACAGTTTTTATCGTCAAGGCTGTTAAAGTTTTTTTGGAGCCCTGGTCAGTTTCATGCTGCATTTATGCTGTGTCGTGGGGTGTCGGCTGTACCGGTGTCGTATTTGTGATTTGTCGATGCGGCAATCCGTGAAGATGTCGTGTGTTCATTGTCTTGGGGTGTGAGTCTGGGCTGGTGCCTGTGGAGAGGAGTATGACGCGAATGATTTGCCATGATGGGTGGCTTAGGGAGAAGCGTCATGAGTAAGGGATGCAGCGTTTGTCTGGGAAGGTTGTGAGCGACGGCTAATAAAGCGAAAGGATTAACTAACAAAGGGGTAAAGGTGTTCTTGGAGTCTGTCCTAACTAATTGACCATTATATACTAAATATTACAATAATACTTTAATAATGATAGCCTACATTCCATCAAATTCTCTGTTCTTACCTCCGTATTGAATAACATATTTAGTGGCATGATATTTCTTCCTCCTTAAACCCTTATTCCATGTGGCACATATCCATAAAACAAATAAATGACCAAAATGATCTTTAAGACTTCAACAACTACCCAATCTTCATTAACACCTGAAGTGCTATGATCATTTTTGTCCATCTACTCCATCAATACTACCAACTTTTAGATGTAGTAAAGCTTAATGTAGCAAAAAAACTCCCTGAATTTAACATCAAGAGACAAATGTTACCCATGGATTGAAGGCTTTTTTCTAATTGGCATGGACCGGAAGAAATTGTACCGCTCTTCAACAGGGCAATAGTTAGCAAGTATGGTTTAATTTTAAACCAAACCCAAGTTGAGCAGGTGTACAGTACTGTCAGAAAAGTCAATTTGGTGTCCTTCCTCAATGAACTTCCTCAAGCCAAGAGACCAGAAATCTAAAATGGTGTTCTTTTTGTATTTTGCGAAATGCATCTCATGTTATTTCAGAGAACACAAGAGTTGCATCAGTCTAAAAATGAGATCACAATAAAAGTCTATCCCTAAAATATCAAATTCAACTAACAAATGATCTTGTGCCCCAAGAGGCATCAATTCAACATCTTTATGGAAACACTTGAAGTTAACTCTGGTAAGCAAAGACAAATTCTACTCAAAATCCTTGAACTCCCAAAAGCTTAGAGGGGAAGGCTCCTACTGAAATTTTGCCTTACACTTTGGTTCTGATCTTGCATCACCTTTGTACAGACCTGTTTCTAAATTGTGTTTCAAATGCACTCTTCATAAGTTAGGCATATTAAAGAAGGCATCACATATTGAAAAAAATTATGTTTTTGTGTATTTTTTATAAGTTGTGTTTTGATTGAGTTTTGTCAAGTGCCTACATGAGTTTTTATTGGGCTCTCCCAGATGTTTTCTGTGTTCACAATTTGGCGAGTTTGACTAGTTTCAGTATTTGACTCATTTTAGAAACAAGACATATAGCTATGGTCAAGAGTACTTCTCTGAAATTGCAAAGTCACAACCAACAAATAAAGTGATTAACACCAATCATTGTTCTTTGGGCTATATAAATTGTCCTTGTAGACACAGCCTTCATATAAGTCATGAATGAATGCTGATAACAGGATCTTATGCCTGAAAGTAAAAATAAATTCTCTCATTGAATTATTTCCAATCCAACTTTCTCAGAAATCAATTTGTTTCACTTGGCTTCAGAAAGATAGCCTATTTGGTAGTGACAAAGTTAGATACCTGTTTAGTGGTGACAATATAAATTTTGGAGCTCGCAAACCTAATAGCATCTGCAGTCCCAGGATAGAATCTGTCAAAAAGGTTTCCAGATGAATTAGCTTGTCTTTCATAAAAAAGGCATTCATATTGAAAGAAAATGAGAAAGCAATAAAAGTCTACAACTTTGTTTTAATGGAACAAGAAAATTTTTATACAACTGCAAGTTTATGTAACTGTGCGGAAATAGAAGACATGCCATATAATAATTGGGAGTGGGATGAAAAGAAATAAAAAATATATATTGATTCTCACTGATAAAGAAAAAAGAGTCATTTATACCACTAAATAATATATATGATGTACCTGAAGGAATTCTGCAGGCATCTTTTGGAATGGTATAAATTTACAAAAACTATACATATAGCATAAGTCAAACAAATTATCCAACTGCAAGACAGACAATGTCCCTAACTATTATCAAGATTTGCGCCCCTTATTGATCACTATAAATTCTTCCAAGACGTAATTAATAACAACTAGAGAGAAGCTTGCCAAAGTGGAAAAACATGTACTCAACTTGTATGTGTTGAGGTAGACAAACTAGACATTTTCCATTATCAGCAAACTTAGAGAATTACGCTCCTATACATGATTCCTTTGTGGTAACCTGGTTGACTCTGTTTCAACAAGTGCATATATTCCATGCATCAGATGCTCTTTAATTGCTAGCCATAGGCCCATACCTGAGATACTTGCCAGCATTAGGATTCATACTCAGGAGGAAGCTGCAGTGTTTGAAGGATTGGACCTGTGGGAAAATTGTGGACTTCTAGGTCCTAGGGGATAGTCAAGAAACTTAAATCGAAGAATTTAGACACCTCCTATCATCTGTAACTGATCTGATTGCTATGGTGACTGCCTCTATTAACAAATAATTATAAGAAATTACTGATCAACTGTAGGAACCATCTAACTCTACCTAACTAAACTCCCCCTAAATATCGAATTATGCATGGACAAATCGATACAACTAGGGTAATTTCAATTTAAAATTTTCTTAAGTTGCAAATTTTGTTTTTAACAGTTAGCCACCTATGATTGAATTGTCAGTTGATTTGTTTTAAGGAGCATAACATATACTCTTCCAAAGCAACAGATTGATTAACTGAGAAAGGTGAATGAATTTTCTTTCTGATGAGCAAGTACAAGAGGAAAAGTATGAGTAAAACATTTGTAAAAGCATTGAGAATTTCTTCCTTCAACTGCTCCAGCTATCTTATTCCTCTTGGGAGAGCTGATAGTACATGGATGTGCTTAATGGGAGCTCCTCCTTGTATCTTATGCTTAGTTTCTTCGTAAAGCATTATTGTTTTCTGCTCTATTCCATTGAAACTTCAGTGCTGTGCAATAGCCTATCCACCTTCCCCTTAAATATTGCAGTAACAAAAAACACACAATTAGATGTGAATCAGCAGACAGGTTGACGCAATCACTAAATCAAGAAAGAGGTGAAAGATAACAGTGCTTGCCTTTATATCCAGAAGCTAAGTTGCCGGTTTTGGTACAGGTACGCCGATACGCCAATTTTTTTTTCTTTTCTTGGGTACGGGATATATTCTTGTAAACTCCCTTCCCATTATATCATCTTCATCAATTATCATTGATCAATGATAGTGATAAAGATAAATGCCAATTGATAGTTCAAAATTTCAATATTATGTAGTATATCATATATGTCTAGAGTCACAATTCAAATGATGATCATTACAATTACCAAATTGAAATAAATACAATAAAAAAATTGTATAATTGTCTTCAATCTTCATCAATCATCAAAAGGATCCAGATCAAGGTCATTGTTTGGTTCAACATCATTTGAACCACAAGTAAATGCATTGCCACTTGTATTAGGTGCATCATGTGTAAGAGTCTCATCATCATCATCTATAGTGACTCTAGCAAGCTCTGCAATAGATGCATCCAGGTTGGCACACTTAGGGGCTATGTCCCAATGCTTCATTGAACCTTCCTTGTACTCATCTTGCTTATGTGATATAAGACGCAAGTTGGAATGGAGATAAACCAAGTCTTCTGTTTTTTTGTAACCAACCAGTTACACTTCACTGGGTGGATAAAGGAGTATGTACTCCAATTCCATTCAGCTGAAAAGAACTTGCAACCTATTGAAATTGGAGAGAAAACCAAAACAACTTAAAAATAAAAAATGCAAAATAAATTAAAGAATGGTAAGTACTAAAGTCTACAATACAAATGTTAAATAATAAAAAATAAAAATTACTTGTAATAGAACCTTGATTGCAAGAGGCTGGAGGAACAAATAATCTTACCCATGGAGGTACCACCATGTAGGAACATCTACATTGTATTGGTCTTGAAGAGCACAAATACTATGATCTCATCTAGAGATGAACTTGCCAAACTCTTTCCTAACATTTTCCACCACTTTTCGATATGAGAAGAGTCTTTTGAATGCTCACTTGTACCCATTAGCAACTTCACTATCTCTATGTGGAGTTCTCCCTGCAAAGCAAGTATCTGTGCACTATAGTATTTGGGATACAATGCATATGCAAGGAGATGCAATGGTGTGTTCATCTTGTTCTGTGATGATCACCCCCCTGATTTTTTTTATGTTTGGTTTCAGAAGTAAACAGAAATACATAAGTATTTTTTGTCTTCAAGTCTCATTCAACAATATGATTGCATGCATTCATAACATTATAACACTGCAAGGGAATATCATGGCATTACATTAAAGCATATAATAACTCTGTTATAAAATCAAAGAGGTTTGATTTAACAAACTTTAATCAGCCTAAAGGAAATTATATCAGATCTGTTCACAAACCAAACAGTGCACTTTTCAGTCATTTCAAAGAGCAGCAACACATTCCAACTCCTCACGGAAAGAGCTAGTACAAGTGCAAATCCATTCCAAACTGTCCCATCTCATTTAGCCATCATTATACAGCGCACAATACCTCCAAAGGGCAGATTACAAACCTCTGCTACTGCAGATTTGAAATCAGTTTGAAAACCAAGACAAGGGGACAGCCTCCTTATAGGGGTGATTTTGCTACAAAAATCGATACTCCAGCAAACACCACAAATGAGCTATCTAAAGAAGTCGCCCAGCTATGAAGAAACCAAAGAAACAATACCCAAAATGATAGCTTGCCGATCCATGAAGATACGATCAATTTTATGTTTCCCAACTACTCAGAAAAAGCATTTCCAGAACTCAGAAATTCAATACCACCACTCAGAAAATAATTCTAATCACTACCAAACTTGAACAGCACTCCATGAAAGCTCACATCACACCAAAAACTGAACACCCATATCAGAAAACTTCATAAATCCTCATCTTCTTCAAACCCAAATCACCAAACCAAGCCAAAATCATTGTCAATACCAAACAAATAACACCAACTGGCTAGGGTGGATGTTTCACCACCGAAACCAACAACCCAGAAGAGGGTTTTCGTCCTCAACCAGCAAAAGAAGAACTCCCTAAGCTCATTCCAACAACATCTCCTTAAGTTGTCAAAACATCCATATGCAAATGAGAGCTCAAACTCATATTTATAAAGTGAGGGAAGAGTTGGGGCAACTTGCATTTGAATTTAAATAGTTTTCCCTCTCATTTCACTTTATGAAATAACATGAAATTATCCCCAAGAAGTTCAGCCCCTTTTTGAGCTCTCCAATATAAACTTTAACTTTAATCCTCCTCAAACTAGGCATCCACTTTTGGAGGCGACAATAGTCATTTATTAAAAATATGAAATACCTCCTTACCTAGGTGTCCCCTATAAACTTGCCTTTTAAAAACAACTTAGAGGCACCACATACCTAGGCGTTGATCAAGGGGGTCTCCCATGAACACATTATCCCTTCACTTAAGTCATAAAGTGACTTTATAAAAGACTCAAGTGACAAAGATCAAATATTTCTTTGAAAACATTAAAACTCACTACGGCTAAAACAGGAAACCACTGCACTGAACTGATAAAGGAATAGAGGCTAGGACCAGGTGCTAAAAATAGCACTTACTAAAAATAGCATTTTTCTAAAAATAGTGAGTCCAATCTCCCAACTGATCCAATAGCAACTAGAACTTACTAAAACTAGCCACTACTAAAAATAGCAACCCTACTAGGAAACTCAGAAAACCTCCACAAAGCTCATCATAGGACTTGAGTCCCTTAACCATATCTACTTAGCTTACGGGAACCCTGGAATAGGCTAATGGAAAGCTCGTACTGAACTAGGTCCAAGAAGGGGACTTTACATGTTCTAACTGTGATGAATGATTTTTTCGACACTTCAGAAAAATGTTTCTTCAGAGTCATTCTCTTTTTGTGCTATTATGACTTTTATTTTTTTCTATCATGCAGTCAATGCCATCATAGATTTCCCCTGAACATGGTTGATCTATATCAGCATACCTGCATACTCATGATAGGCTCAATGAAACTCAAGACATAGTCCACAGGAGCCCACCAATCATCATCTAGCATCAATGACTTGACCTTCTAGGCCCTCTCTGAATTTGATTGCTTCCAAATACTCCATTGGTTGCTAATAACCATGGCACCCAATGCCTCTCATGCCTTCACAAGTCGTCACAAAATGATTGTGTGTGATGCAAATCGGGTCTTAGCAACCTAGGATCATGTAAAAAATAAGTTAAGAACACATTAAAATATATTATACAAGTATTCATGACATAAATAAAATTAAAAAATAAATTAAATAATTAAATGAAATTTACCTTCAACAGTTCCAAATTCAAGAAAGTCTTGAAAATGCCTTGTGACATATGGTGGTTTGTCACAAACATTTAGATCTCCTCTTCCTCTTGGTATATAGCTTTCACCCACTCTATTTCAATCCTAATTGCTTGCATCACCAAGGGAGTGTATGGTGCATGGTGTCCAAAAAATGTGTTCATACCTTTCCTCAACCAAAGCACCTGCAACCCTACAATTTTTCGCATTGTCCGTAATGATTTGAACAACATTTTCAAGACCCACCATCTCTATGGAATCAATGAGGATTTTAGAAATGAATTTTGCATCCTTGATTTGTCCTTCATGATCAATTGCCTTCAAAAACATTTGCCCCTTTGGGGGACACTGTAATAACATTTATTAAAGGTCGGTTTTTGCAATCTTTCCATCCATCAAAAACAATACACTCTTGTTTCAATCCAAGAATCTCTAATTGGTTTGAGTGATTTCTCTACAAAAAAAAATTCTCTTGCTGATAAGGTGGTGGGCACCTTTTCATACCCAGGACCTATGATACCAAAAGGTGCACTGTCATGTCCCCAAAATTGTGACATTTAGAAGCATAATTAAAACAATTAACCATTTGATATCACATAATGATAATTGTCCAAAATTACAAACATCATTGTGATTATAAAATAATCAATATTAAAGTATATAAAATAAATATAAATAAAATATAAACATAATTACAATTAAAAAATAATGGAGGTCATGGTGTGGTGAGTGATGAGGATGGTTCAGAGTGATCTGGGCAGGTGGGTGATGAATAATGGGGATAGGATGGGGATTGATGGGATTGGGATGATGATCGAATGATGATGAATCGAATCGTCATTGGGATCGAATTAGAATCGAATGAATCGAATGAATTCGGATGATAATTCATGGAATTTCGAGAATGAATTAACAGTCCGATGGTAAATAGAATGAAGGAATAAATGATAAACCATTCAAATAAAATAATAAATCATGAAATCATTATAGAATCATAATTCCTAATTATAATGGAAACCAACCAAAAGGTAAATAAATTGAAATAAACGAATGAATTAAGAGTTTAGTAATGTTTAATATATATAATAAATACAAATATATCAAATATAATGTCTCTGTATATACACGATTCATATGTTTGATAAATGGTATATATGTATATATAATTTATGACTCTGATAATGATGCTTGCAGCAATTATTGAATAGTGACCCTATTCGTTCAGTGGCATTATATAATTCCATCTATGTGATCTTGACAGATGTTAATATCTACTCTGATGTATTTATGAAATATATGATTTAGAATCATTCATAGTGAGTGATAAGGAGGAAATGAATAAACCTCTGACAAGACCGAAATATTTATATCATCTTTGATCTTATTAGAAATTATTACTGGAATTCATTTATCTCTAACGTTCTAATGTCTCTTTGAGCAACACCTTGAGTGCAAGGTTCCGGTTTAAATGACTCCACTAGAAAGGGGTCATTACAAGTGGTATCAGAGCAACTTTCCTGCCACCTTGTGAAAATAATGGATGCAAACCAACCAAAGACGAAGGTATGCTCTATAATCATATAGCAACACATTTTGATTTATGTGGATCAGGTATGTCTTGTAACCATCGAATATAATTACTTTGTTGATGGCATTCATCATAGTTATTAAGATATATGTAAAATGTGAGATTTTGAATAGAAACAATAATATTATTTCGGGAAAATAAATATACTTAAGCATATGATAACTGGTAAAAGTATATTGGGCAGTTAATAAATACAATTTACGCATGATAATGTTTGACTGATGTTATTTGTTATCATCATGTCACTATTATAGTATTGCTAATATACTATTTTGAATGGAACAACTAACGGCATTATGATGATATATTACATCCTAATCATGGTGATGTAACTATAAGAGAAAGACTAATTACATCTCTGCACAATAAGAAGGCAACATCATTGGCTGGGAAAACAAGAGGTTCCTGCAGATCGAAGCAGTAAATATTAGGTGCGTACTTTCATAGCCCTAAGTCAGCAATACTTTCATATAATTTATGAATGTAAATATAAATGATTGATAAGGGATTGGTGATTGATAGATTTAAGGACCAGTGCATATACATTCATATGATAAATAGATTATTAATATCTTGATGAATTCATAAATCCTCATAGCATGTTGTAATTTTGGGTAACATGTAATAAGATAAGCATTAGATGCAATTGTTTGTATCATAAAACAATCATGTAGTTGGTTGAGGGATGTAACCAATAGGGTGAGAAAATACTAGAGTCCCTTCAAAGTAGACCATCCTCATTGGATGACTGCAGGTTTGCCAACAAGGGTCGAGGGGGTCATTTCCACAGGTGTTGGTTGGCCGCTCTCGGGCTGAGAAGGGAGTGCTCTAAGGGCCTCCTATGGGAATCCTTCCTCCAAACTATCGCATGGACTGTGTGTCTACCCATTATGTTTCAACCAAATCATAGGGGAGGAGGATTGGACGCCCACGAAGGAGAGTAGATACTAGGATCTCTTCAAGGTAAGCCACCCTCTTGGATGACTGCGGGTTTGCCCAGGAGGGCCGAGGGAGTCAATACAACAGGTGTTTATTGACTACCCTCGGGCTGAGAAGAGAGGCACTAAGGGCATCCTTGTGCATGGTCCACTCCTGCCTCTTCGTGAATTGGATGAGCGAAGAGATGATAACTTGGGGTGTTTTAATATCTATTTAGATTACTCAAAAAAAAAAAATTCAGATTGAATGCATGATTACATATGATTTACAAGCGATTAATATGATAAATTAATATCTTTCAAGTTAGTATTTTTATTTCATGAAGTATGATTGTGTCTCCTTAATGTATATACTTGATGACCTTGGGATGGTGAAGGGGTCCACGGTGTAGCATGGGATCCACCGAATCCCCTTTCCCAACTGTCTAACAGTATATTTCATGCGAGTGTGATTGTATTTGAGTGAATACTTTGACTTGTGGTTGAATTTGCACTTGGATATATACTCTATGATTGCGTTTGTATTTGAGTGAATACTCTATAATTCTATGTGTATTTGAGTTATATTTGAGTGTATATGATCTTGTATTTATATTTAAGTGTATATTCGATGAATTGTACCTGAATTCGAGATGTATTTGTATTCGAGTGTATACCCTCTGACTTTGTATACTCTATGAATTTGAATTCAAGTGTGTACTTTGTGACGATGTATTGAGTGTAAATGACATGGTATTTGTTGTGACTGGTATTCAAGTGTATACTTTACGACTTACATGTATTCATACGTATGCTTTGTGACTTCATGCACTCATGCATATACTTCATTATTCATATATACTTCATGTTTACCAAGCTTATGGTGTTTTCGTTTCCTGGTTAGCAACTTACTTGTTCACTCCATGACTGATGTACTCCTATACATGACTATTCCATTCTTAAGTGTATACTTGTGTTTGTGTAATTCATGTCTTATGTAATTGTTTGTATTGCCAAGTGTATTTACGAGCATTCTTATGCCTATGTTCTTTATGTACTATCATTTGGTGCGTTGTGCTTCATATTGTGTATTTATGCGTATGCTTGAGTGACCTTAATTGTCTTCTAAAATTTATGCCGCATGATTACACTTCGTGTATCTCAAATGTATTATTATCAAATGAATTTATTCCATGCATAGGAGTAAATTTGAGTGTTCTCGAATGCTCTACATATTCATGTCTTAAGTAATTCCACTATGTATGCTTGCTTCCAACCTTATGAGTATTTATGGATTGCATACCTAATCGGGGTTGATGTGCTCTGCGAATGTACTTCAAGTGTATTTCTTTTCCTAAGTATAATTACATGGTTTATATGCCTCATGTGTAAATTGTTGCTTGTTGCTCCTGCATGTGTACTTGATTTACATTGTGAATCTTACTCCATGTATTTATAAGTGTATTTCATAAACTGTGACTATGCTTTATAAATATATTCTTGTTTGCTCCATGCTTGGTATCTTGTATGCATTTATGGCTAATACATTCAACATGACTGCTTTGTGGGTAACTTCCTAATGTGTCCTTCATGATTGGTGTGTTTTCAGCATGCCCACTCCATTCTCATGCGTACTTGTGATGAACAAGCTTACCTCATGCTTTATATTTACAAGTGTATACTTCTGATTGAACATGTATACTTCTAATTGAACATGTATACTTCTTCAAGTCTAATTGCATACTTTGAGTTTTCGGCATGATTATTTCGTGTAAGCTTTATATGTGATTAATTCATGTTTGACTCTTTATACATGAGTACCCTCTTAAAGCCTTGAATATGTTTCGTAACATGACTCATGTGCCTTTCAATGTTTCTCATGCTATTGGCTTCATTTATGTTGAGATTGTGACTTACATACCTTTTGGCTATTTCATGTATGATAATTTGCTCCATGTATGGTATGTATTCAACATGAGTGATGATATGTATTGTACACCATTGATTGCTATATGCCTAATTATTTCTCACTCTATGTGTATAATTCCTATGTGTAATGACCCATTTCTAGTGGAGGCACTTGAACCTAAATCTTGCACTCAAAGTGTTTCTCAAAGAGACATTAGAAGCATTAAAGATCAATAAGTTTCAGTGACAATATCTAATAAGATAAAAGGTGATACAACATTTCATCCTTGTCAAAGGTTTACTCATTTCTCCTTTATCACTCCTATGAATGATTCTTTCTATATTATATTTCATAAGCACATTGAGGTAGATATTAAATGTCTATCAAGATCCCAAGGATGGTATTCTATCATTCCATTTATCAGCCTAGTGAATGAATCGAGTCATCATTACTTATATGACTCAATAATTGCTGCAAGCATCATTATTGGATAATTGTAAGCAGTACATATATATATATATAAACTTATCAATTACTGAAATATGATTATCACATATGAATTATATGTCCAGAGAACATATTACATTTAATGTATATATTAAACATATATCCTAAACACCAACATATATCTGGATATATATATCCAGAGAACATATTAATTTTAAGAGATTTACATTTATCTTATATATCTCTTATAGATAAACTAAATTCTTAATCTGATCATTTAAATACAGGAATACTTACCTCTTACCTGATTCCTTAATTTACCTATCAGTTAATTATTTGAATCTCATAAAATACTTACAGTCTGCCTTGGTTCGATCTGCAGCACACATTATCCAGCCACCGATCTGTTATCTATCTTCAGCCAGATTCATATATGAAGCTTGTTCTTTTTATTTATATCTCCATCTGTTTGTATATTTTATTTATTTTCTTTGTCCTCTTCCATCATTCCCATATATCTATATATATATCTATTGCTTGCTGCCCTACGTTAGATTAAAGAAAATATTTCTGACCCTCTCTCTTTCTTTTTTTTGTCCTCCTCCTTTACAACATTGAATTCATTCTTCCTTAAATAACTGAAGTGTTTTCAGGAGACGTGCTCCTCCACCAAGTGCTGTTTTGGACAGACCGATGCTTTCATGGATGCGTCTCTTTACCTTTTTGGTAATCGCATCCCTAAACTATAGTTATTTCTTTCGATAGTCTACTACAGTCTTTACTTATGTATTATTATTTTATTTTATTTTTTGTAATTACATATTATAATGATTATGATTAAATAATTATATATATATATATCATCCTTAATAATATTTAAATTTATATTTATAATTTTGATATTTATTTTATTTGATTGTTTGTATCTCAGTATTTGTAATATTATAATGATTGTGAATATAATGTGTTAAATTAATAATTATAATATTAAATTGTGAATATATTTATATGTATTTTTAACATTTGTATGGTTATTTATTTGTTTATTATATTTGGTAATTATGATGTTATTTTAATGATAGTGCCATCATAGTTTACATGCACTTCGAATCAATTTTCGGCAAACTAAAACAACTTCGGAAATATTAGGAAATGCTAGAAATACTGGAAACTGGCAACTTAAAAAGTAGCAAAATTTCTTATAAAAACACATTTTTTTTTGCAAAATTCAATTACAAAATGCATCAAATGAGTCTAAAAACCATGAGGGAGTGTTTTATATAAATTAATATGACAGAATTGAGGCAAACGATTATTTATTTCAACTTCAAGAACAACTATCGATTAATTATTTTTCCCATAAAGTATAATTATCAAATTATAAATATAATTTAGGGTATTATTAATTTATTATAATTATCAAAATCATCTTACGCATATCATTGATAATAGATAATATTATAATTTTTCTAAATAAACATATAAATCGAATATCATTGATAATATTAGAAGGTTAAAATCGTATTATAATATTTCTAAATAAATATATAAATCGAAGGCTATGAAGACTATAGCGATAGTGAAATATCGGTCATCCAAAGTCCAAAAAAAAATCGACGCCTAAATATTTGATGTTTTATAACAGAGAAAAAAAAAAAACCCTAACTAACCTGTAGCTATTAGTCGCACTTGCTGCAAATCGCGATGCTGTAAAGCCTCCAATTCGCGCAGAAATTGAAGCTAGAATCACCCTAAAACTGATGGTAAAAACGCGGGTGTGAAATAATATATGAAATTGAGGGTTTTAGTAAGAAAAACGCAAAAAAATCAGGTAAAATGATTGTCGTTTGCGCGCGAAAATGAGCCAGAAAAATGCGTTTTTCATTAATGACGATTAGTGACCAAAAATCCGACGATTAAGCGCCATTTTTTTCCAGCGATTAAGCACAAAAAACTGGCGATTATTTTTAGTGTTCATATTGGCGAGTAAAGGTAGATTTTACTCGTTTTCTTCAAAACTTGGCGATTAATCTTCCACTCACCGATTAACTGGCGATTATGTAATCTATATTATAATTATAGTAATTATATTTTTTAATTCTTTTTTAGTGATTTTATTTATTTGTGTTTCAATGCTCAATCTCGGTGTTACAAAATCGGGGACATGACACTATGTGTATGCTTCCGCGTGTGCTAATATGAATACTTCATGCTTTGTCCACTTCTTTGATATGTGCTCTCATGTTTAAATGCATGTGTGAACTTTGTCTTATGGAATTACATATCTCATGTGTATTTGTGAATAGATGTTTGTGGCACTTGTATTTAGTGTATGCCTAGAGTGATTGCTTCATGCTTTATGTGTACAATATTAAGCATATTATATGACTTCAATTCATGCCCTAAGCGTATTCAAGCGTGGCTTATTTTATGATCATGTATACTCTGCGACCAGTATTCATGCGTCTTACTTGTATTCATGTGTATATCTTGCAACTTGCATATATCTATATATGTATGCTCATGATTAAATACTTCTTGAGTCAGGGAGTGTGACTCCTAGTATGAAAGATGTCTTTAATTGTGATTGCTTGAGGACAAGCAATCTTGGGTGGGGAGAACTGTCATGTCCCCAAAATTGTGACATTTAGAAGCATAATTAAAACAATTAACCATTTGATATCACATAATGATAATTGTCCAAAATTACAGACATCATTGTGATTATAAAATAATCAATATTAAAGTATATAAAATAAATATAAATAAAATATAAACATAATTACAATTAAAAAATAATAGAAAATACATTATTCATAAGCAAAATCTAAATAATCAAATATAAATGAAAATTATGATTACATAGAGAAAGCAATAAGCGGATATAATGGTTATTGCTAAAGCCAATCCCTAAACAAGCTTCTAACGTGGCGATTAGTCAGCAATCACCATTTACAAGGGACGGGTACATCATAACTAAGGATCCGATCTAAAAGAAGATGTGATTTCATGAGACATGCCTCCAATCGAGTCTCTTGATTGACCATAAGAGGAAGAGGAGCGTAGCATATGAAAAAAGAAGGTGGGGAATATAATGATAGATAATAATCACCGTAGGATGGAAATAATATCATAAGATGGAACTTAGGCGGAACGGAGAGGCGTCAGTAAAAGGGGCCTTGCGTAGATTGTGAAGGAAGACCACGACCACAAAGAAAACGTCATCACCATAACAGGGAAGGTAGAGACTTTGGTCGGACAAGGGCAATGGATCACAAAACGAGTGGAGTAGTTATTAAAGACAGGTTACCATGACTATAAGAAATATCATCGCGGGTGTTAAGCTTGACTCTATATGTCAAGAAACCGACATCAAATAAGGGAAATTTACAGTAGCCATTTCAAAGTAAGGGCTTGAGCTAATAGAACATGAGCCGTAAAACTTAATTGGAGTTACAGTTAAAAGGTTGGATATTGGGTGTTATAATTCGTAAGGCGTTTGAGGGTAAGTAGTTCATCGATTTATTTAAGCAATACAAGGAAAGCATTCGGGCAAATAGATCTTTGGCCGCACTCTGGAATAGAGGAGAACACAATTCCCGTGGTGGGAGGTAAAGATCACCGCTGGAAATAAATACTCCTCGAAGCATGTGGAAAGAATGAAGGAGTAAGGGAATAAATGATGAGAAATACCTGTAGACCATGCAATAGCTAGTATGGTAAGTATTTTATTTTAACTAATAGGTAAGTAATTCCCGTTATGGAATAAATGATTACAATTTATAATGGAAACCAACCAAAAGGTAAATAAAATGAAATAAACGAATGAATTAAGAGTTTAGTAATGTTTAATATATATAATAAATACAACTATATCAAATATAATGTCTCTGTATATACACGATTCATATGTTTGATAAATGGTATAAATGTATATATAATTTATGACTATCTGATAATGATGCTTGCAGGAATTATTGAATAGTGACCCTATTCGTTCAGTGGCATAATATAATTCCATCTATATGATCTTGACAGATGTTAATATCTACTCTGATGTATTTATGAAATATATGATTTAGAATCATTCATAGTGAGTGATAAGGAGGAAATGAATAAACCTCTGACAAGACCGAAATATTTATATCATCTTCAATCTTATTAGAAATTATTACTGGAATTCATTTATCAATTATCTCTAACGTTCTAATGTCTCTTTGAGCAACACCTTGAGTGCAAGGTTCCGGTCTAAATGACTCCACTAGAAAGGGGTCATTACATGCACTATTGATTGCCACCACCATTTCACGCCAATATGGTGATCTCACCAAGTTGAAAGGAAGACCATTGGCATAAATGCAACGTACAACTTTTTCCTCTGCAATGTCTCTTGCTTCATTTTGAAATGCCTTATCCAATGGGCCTCTTTTGTGGGAAGGAGTGGGATCTTCTACTTGGATAGAGGGTGTCTCCAAGAAAGGATGTTGAGAGGCCATTACTGAATCTATAGGTAAAGTCATTGATGTTCTCTTTGCTAAAGGATGAGATCTTAATTTTTCTCTTTCACTCACAACATCAACTTGTTCTTGTTCTCTAATGAATGCCATAATTTTTCCATTGGCAACTCCTTATTTCGCCCTTCACATATTCTAATCCCTTTCCCACTTTGTCCACATAAGTGAGCTTTCACTCAACTATACAAGCTCTTAAATTGGACTCCACACTAACCACAATTCCAAATGAATTCCTCACCTCCTGAAAGTTGTTCAAGCATTGTAACATAATTCCATAAAGGAGATGCCTGATCAATTTTAATTTTTTTGTTTCCATCAATACCCAGTGATCTTGAACTTGTGGTCATTTCAAATAGATTGCAATTTGATTTTGCTGTTATAAGAAATTAAAAAATAAATTAATTAATGCAAACCCTACAATATATATATATATATAAAGGATAAACTAATGAAAGTTCAAAGTGAACACCAAAAAACATTGCAACAAATAGTGAAAACTTGTTTCTTCTTTTCTAAAAAAGTAAATAAAAAAAACTTGAAAAAAGTCATCAAAAACTTGAAACAATTTGCTAAGAAACTAAAGAATCAGTTAAGATGCTTACCTTAGATGATTAGATCTCCTTTGTGCAAGTTATCCTCAATCCTTTGGCACTTTGTGATCAATCTCCTCTGAAAAAACCAACAACCCTTCAAAATGGAAAAATGGAAATAAAATGCCCGACCAATATCTTTAAGGAGAGCAATGAAGAATGAAATGGGCAAAAATGGGGCTTCGGAGGGCATTTGAGGGTTTAAGTTGCACTTTTTGCAACTTGTTTTTATGCTTTTTTAGTTAATTTTAGGCGCCCCCTAGGCACTCGCTCGTGAGAGTGCCTAGGGCGTCCTGGGCACTCCCAGAACAGGCACGAACTCTGAATCACAAGAACCCGATAACATAGTCCAAAAGTAAAAAATGATTACCCTTTCTAGAACTACCCATTCTAACAACAAAAATGGTCCTATTATGTCTTAGACAATGCAAGCTCCCTAATGGATTGTTTAAATTTTGATTTAGAGTAAACAGGCTAATTCTAATTACTATTAAATCAAGCCTTCCTAAGCTTCAAATATTCTACCATAGGAATTAGAAATTAAATGTGTATTTCACAAGCTGTCATTGTTAATTTTATGACCAGAATTGAAATTAAGCAGAAATAAACAAATATAAACAATAGAACATAGTATATACCCTGGGAAAACCCTCCTTCTTGAGGGAGAAAAACCCAGCAACAATATATCACTTATTTATTGAATAAATGAACAGCAATTCGCTTTACAACTTGGCCAATCTCTAGGCCGATTTTAAGTAAATATAACAGCACCTCACTAGATGCAAATTTGACAAAGAATAGAGACTTTTACACAAGTCGATTCTCTTGAGCAATATGTCGATCTGCTAATAAAGATAATCTCCACTCAGAAAATGTGCGAACTCCACTTGAGAATAATTTTGATGCCAAAGAGGAATGAAGCGCCTTGTATTTATACCCATCGAAGTGACTCTTCATGAAGAGTCGGCCTCCAAAGTAAGACGACTTTTCCAAGGGTGGCGAACTTTAAATTTAAGTCGGCTTTCAAGAATAATAAAATATAAATTATTATTTTAAATGAGACGACTTTCTTTCAAGCGTCGGCCTCATTCACATAATATTTAATTGTTTGAATTTGATAACATAATATTTAATTGTTTGAATTTGATAGGAGAAAGAATCTCCCACCACTACAATAACATCAACACTCCCTCTTAGCTACGGAGATATCTTTCCAGATATCCATGTCATGGAGTCTCTCAACATGACACCCACAATGGCTACACCCATTTATGGAAGAGAGATCATCACGGAGTCACTCAACGTGATATCGTCATGGAGTCACTCAACTTGACGTCCACCATGGCTACTCCCATGTGTGGAAAGGAACATGTGCACAAGTGCCCATCACAGAGTCACTCAACGTGATGTCATCATGGAGTCTCTCAACATGACGTCCACCATGGCTACTCCCATGTGTGGAAAAACACAAGTACAAAGAATTCATCACAGAGTCTCTCAACGTGATGTCATGGAGTCTCTCAACATGACATCCACCATGGCTACTCCCATTGGGTGGAAAGAACCACATCTCTGTCTCAGAGATGGACAAGGGCTTTCACCTCATATTTCTTCGTCTCAAAGAAATATGCATTATAGCAGATAACAAAGATCACTGATGTTGAGTCTCCCTCTCAGCAAGGACTTCATTCTCCACAACTCCAAGCTTGTCTCGAAAATGCACAAACTTCACTCTGGAGAGAGGCTTGGTGAGAATGTCAGCCATCTAATCATCAGTGCAAATATACTTCAGTTGACTAGCTTTTCTCAATACCATATCTCTGATGTAATGGTATTTGATCTCCACATGTTTTGTTCTGTCATGAAACACTGGATTGACAGATAGCTTCACACAACTTTGATTGTCACAATGAATAACAGTCGACTCCAATGATTGTCCAAACAATCCTGCAAGGAGCTTCCTAAGCCACACTGCTTCTCAAGCTGCTACACATGCTGCAATATATTCGACCTCTGTAGTGCTTAGTGCCACTGAAGACTGCTTTCTGCTACATCAAGAAATCATGGCAGACCCCAAGCTAAAGCAACATCCAGAGGTGCTCTTCCTGTCAGCTACACTCCCGGCCCAATCAGAATCAGAATAGCCTTGTAACTTTAGATCTTCACTGGAAGTATATCTCAAGCCATATCCTACTATGCCACACAAGTATCTCAAGATATGCTTTGTTGCAACTAGATGAATTTTCCTTGGTTCACACATGAATTGACTGAGGGCACTCATTGCATAGCAAATGTCTGGTTTAGTATTGACTAGATACATCAACGATCTAATCAACTGCCTGTACATGGTGGGATCAACCAGATTTGAACTAGTTGCAGAATCACTCAATTTCTTCAAATTTGTTTCCATCGGTGTAGAAATAGATTTGCAATCCATCATCCCAAATCTCTTCAAGATATCTATTGTATATTTCCCTAGACTTAGAATAATCTCATTGGGTCTCTGCCACACTTCCAATCCTTGAAAATAATGCATAAGACCTAAATCCTTCATCTCAAACTCAGAGGCTAACTCCTTGCATTTGACAATGATATATTCTGCTCCAGTAAGAAATAAATCATCAACATTAAGAACCAAGATTAAAGCCTCACCATCAACTACCTTTAAGTAAAGATTTGAATCTGCATCATTCTTAGAGAATCCCGAGCTCATCAAGTATTAATCAATCCTCTCATACCAAGCACGAGGTGCCTATTTAAGGCCATACAATGCCTTCTTCAATCTGCATACATGAGATTCCTTTCCATGAATCACAAACCCATCTGGTTGTTCAATCTACACTTCTTCAAACACACCATTAACAAATGTTGTCTTTACGTCCATTTGGTGTAGCTTCCATCCTTTTGTTGATGCAATAGCAATAATAGTCCTAATGGATGTATAACGAGCAACAAGAGCAAAAGTTACCTCATAATCTATTCCCTCTTTCTGAGAGAATCCTCTAGCCACAAATCTTGCTTTGCACTTCTCAATGCTCCCATCAGTTGCATGCTTGATCTTGAAAAGCCACTTAGAAGATACAATTGATTTCCCTTCAAGTCTCGGTACAATATCCCAAACATCATTCTTGAAAATAGACTGATATTCTTCTGTCATAGCATCTCTCCATACCTACTGACTTGATGCTTTCTCAACACTAGAAGGCTCAGACTCAATGATGTGACTCATCAATGGTACATAGCCTAGAAACTTATGTGGTCTTTTGCTTTCTCTAAATGTGCCTCTAGGAGTTGCATACTTCTCTGCCTCTTGCATAGTCTATCTAGCCCATAGAGGTCTCTTTCGACCTATAGCAATGTCTCTCAGACCATCAATAGGTTCTATGGGATCAATTGGATCACTAGCCTCT
Organism: Sequoia sempervirens; assembly: GCA_007258455.2. Classification (NCBI taxonomy): domain Eukaryota; kingdom Viridiplantae; phylum Streptophyta; class Pinopsida; order Cupressales; family Cupressaceae; genus Sequoia; species Sequoia sempervirens. Next base: position 65,627 of record VDFB02289966.1, read on the forward strand.
TCTGGTTCAGTAGACTCCCTTTGAATCTCAGGAGTGTGATCAGGAGAAATGTCCATATCCTGAGGAGTCTCCTGTTCTTCATTATCTATCTCCATGTAGGACCCTTTAGATCTTTTAAATGCAACACCTTCTTCGAAAGAGACATCCCTACTAATCTCAATTTGTTTCTGTCTTGGAATGTAAATCCTGTAGGCCTTTGAAGATTCACTGTAACCCACAAATATTCCTCTCTTGCCAGATGGTTCTAACTTAGATCTTTTATCTTTAGGCACATGAATATAAACAAGACAACCAAAGATTCTTAAATGACTAACCTCAAGTTTCACACCTGCGAAGGCTTCTTCAAGGGTCATATTTTTCAATATTCGATGAGGGCTTCGATTTTGAACATTTATTGCAGTTCTGGAAGCTTCTGCCCAAAGGAAGGTTTGTAAGTCTTGATCATGAATCATAACTTTGGCTGCCTCAACTATGGATCTATTCTTCCTTTCTACAACTCTGTTTTGTTGAGGATTGTACAGAACACAAAACTCCCTCTTAATCCCTGCCTCAATGCAAAAATTACGGAAACCTTCAGAAGTGTATTCTCCTCCATTATCAGATCTCAGAACCTTAATCCTCTTTCTGGACAAATTTTCAACTTGAGCCTTAAATTCTTTCAATCTATCAAGTACTTCTTCAAACTCTTTAGACTTCAAAAAGTAAATACAAGTCTTTCTAGAATAGTCATCAATGAAAATCATATAATACCAAAAACCACTCAAGGATGCCACAGACATTCGACCACACAAATCAGAATGAACAAGATCTAGAATTCCTTTTGATCTACTTTCAATATTATGAAAAGGACCCTTAGAATTCTTACCCATAGCACAACCTCTGCAAACGCCATCATGCTCTTGATTGCGGTAGTCCTGTAACCATTTTCTCCATGGATGGAAGAGCTCTAAAATGTAGGTGAGCAAGTCTCCTATGCCATAGTTCACTTGAACTAGAAGAATCATGCAACAATGCTTGAACTGGACGAATAGAAAGTCTATATAGACTCTCTTGACGAACACCAATCACACAGGCTGTTTTGATGCTAGAGTTCTTGACGTTGACGCGTGCGTTTTATGACATGACAAACATTTTAGAACAAAGAGTCACAGACGCTCTATTCTCTCTTGAAAAACTACTTCCTATGCTAAGATTGCCAGTAAGTTCATAGGGTAATTCCAATGTTTAAGATGAACGCGGATAGGCTCTGTGGTATGGATGTGATTTGCTGTGGGCACAAGTAGATTTTGCAAGTCATTCTTAGAAGTGGAGACATGAATGCAGTACCATTTTTGGATTTTTTGATTTTATAAAAAAAAATGAAAAAAGATTTAGGGTTTAGAGAATCTATTCTACTCCTAAGAAATCAAGAGAAGACGAAGACTAAGTGAAACCAAATAAACTATACTCTGTTTCGCCACGTTCAACGACAACTACGCAGAGCAAGTGCAATCTTCTAGGAATGTGCTTGTGATTTTCATGTGATAAATAATTGCCATCAGATCGAACAACAATTATCAAGACAGAAGTTAAGCATCCACAGTAAAGCTCAGTCTAACTTTGCACATTGGGCGAAATCATCCACCCAAAGAAAGTATGAGCTTGGTTTCACTAATCGACGTTATCAATCAATCATTCTTCTAACATACATTTTAATTTAAATCTACTAAGAGAGAAAGAAAATATGGGACCATGCAACTATTCAACAACCAAGTACTCAAAGCACCTCATGCATTTGAACTTCATTATCAAAGTAGCTTTTCACAACAATCTCATAAAACTCTCTCTTTATTTCTAACTATCTCAAATCTGCTCTAACTCTTAATCTCCTCTAACTTCTAAGCTTCTAACTATCCATCAATCTATCTTCTAATGAGAATGAGAGAGTGAGGGGGGGTTTATATAGTTTTTCCGGATTACAAAGAACGGCCCAGATTGATTCAAGATCAATGGCCAAGATTAAATTGAACTAAACCCTAATTAGGGTTTCCAAAACCACAATCAGTTAACTAAAGAGGACACTAGACAACTGGAGTGTCGTCCTTATCCGCTTGTGCAGCCTCACGTTCGGCGAACCTGGACACTATCAGGTCGACCTCCTCCATAGCAATGTCGGGCAGCACGCTGATGTTGTACTCCAGCAAATCCAAGTTCTCGGCACATTCTGCAAACACATTCGCCCAAGCTGGTTCCTGTAGCAAGAAAGAACTTTTGGTAGCCATGAAGTCGAACACTTTGGTGAAGCCTTCCTTCATGATTGGCCCAGTGGTGGAGAAAACTTTATGTACTTGCTCCTTTAAAAACTTTGGCCGCAAGTGTTTCCTTCGGACAATCTCCCTGTCTAGCATATCTGCAGCCATCTCATAGATTTTTCTTTGAATTTCTTTTATTTGCTCTTCCACTCTACCACTATCCTGTTTCACCTTTTCGAGGACTCCCTTTCTAGAGACTAAGGCATAGTACCATCCGTTGAAGTCATAAGCTGCACCGGCTTCAATAACTTTATCTTCGATCAACCGTTGCTTTGAAATGCCTTTCAGTTCTCGGATGTATGGGATGATCCTGCTCTGAATGTCCTCGAGGCTGCTCCATGACTCTGCAAGATCTGCAACTCGTGAAAGTATGAAGGAAGCCTGCTCATTTACTTGCGCCAACTTTCTTGCAAACACCAACGCCTCTTTTTTCCTTGCAACCATCCAATCTTTAGCCTCCCTTGCTGTTGTCAACTCTTCTTCAAAATGAGCATCTGGTTCCTGTGAAGCAGTTGGAGGTAAAGGCGCCACTTGTTCGCCTTCGTTTAGTGGCCTAGTCAGGTGCTGGATATAATCTTTTAAACGCTGAATTTCTTTCTTGTATTCTTTCTTCTTGGCAACTTCTTTTTCTAATCTGCCCTTGATGGTGGCCACTGAATTATCCAAGTCTTCGACTTCCTGCCCCTTTGATGTCGGACCCATGTCGACAGTCGTGATAACATATTCTTCAGGAGCAATCTCGTCTTGAAACTTGTCATCCGCAGGCACTGCAATTTGCACCGTGCGATTTCCAGCTTCATCTCTTTGAATAGTTGAGAACTTTTTGGCCTTCTTCCTCGGGGCAGTCTGTTCTAATCTTGCAAGAAAATCTGCGTCGTTGTCCTCCTCCGGGACTTCCACTGGCGCTTTTCTTTTCAATCTTTCCCTCAGCCACTCAGGTACCGTTGGCTGTTCAATCATGTCCTCTTGATTTTGGACGTCTGGCATGTCCTGTACTTCCTGTTCTTCTTGAATTTCCGGCACACTTTGAATTTCTTGGACTAGCTGCATATCCTGGATCTCCTGGACGGATGGGTCCTCTTGAATGCCTTTGAGGGCGGAAATCATTCCTTCCTCGAATTCTCCATCCTCGATGTCTGTGTTGTTATCTGATTCCAAGATTTCTGTGCTTGCCGGAGAGGGTTGATCGTTATCTTCTATTTGGATTGGCTCTATATTTTCATTGGAGAAGGTATCATAGCATTTTCCCAGGATTCTCTATCCATGGCAAGCATCTCTTCTATGTTCCGGGATGTAGCCGACTGGAGAGGTTTAGCCCTATGTTTCTTCCGTGAAGGACCCTCATCTATCTCTTTACCTTTGTCTTGAATTGCAGCTTTATCGGCTTCTTTTCTCTTTTTGGAGTTGGCAGCATCTGCTTGTCCATCAGCATGAGATGCACCGGCGTTCGAAGAACATGACTCGGTGTCTCCCATCAACTCATAAGTAAAATGTAGTTTCTCTGCTTTAACACTTCTACTTGCCTATCTATCCACCACTGAGAGTATTTGAAAACAGGGCGCATCAAAGTGGTTAGATCACCCATCTCAGGTTCGAACCATTTCATAGGTGGAAGCGGCTCATTTTCCTTGAAGCCTGGCTGCACATATATCCCGTCATCTTGTAGCTGGTCAGGTATTTTGAAAAGCTCTGTCGCTCTGATCATGCTCAGGGGTAACCTTGACCATAATCTTCTTCTTACATCGTATTCATCGGCTGCGTTGGCCCAAAAGTCCTCTAGGTCAACCCGATGTTTGTATCTTTCTCCGTCCACAATCTTGATGTGATGAAGCGGATCGAAGTTGCTTCTGGCTTTGTATGATATAAAAGGATACTGTTGAATCTCCAGTCGAGCAACCTCTGCTGCTTGGGCTGTTGGGCATGACTCCTCCATGTTGCCGATGAAAAAGGGGAAGGTGACGGCAGCCTTCTGCTTAGGTCTTTGGATGTTCTAATATGTTTCTAGTTGCCTTAGCACTTCCAACAACACCATCCTATTTGTCGGGTAGACAGGCAACCTATAAGGATTTCCGGAAAATCCCTGGATTCTGATGTAGGTGAACTTTGGATATTGAATAAACCAGAATCCATACCGGCTTATCAAGCTTTTGGCTTCATGCGAGAGTCTCTGGTGCGTTCCGCCCTGAAGAAGCCGGGTGATATACATCAAGAATGCATCGTGAGCTCTCCGGAAATGGGACTTCTCTTTTAGCTGCAGCTGTGGATAGCAGTCGTAGACTTTGAATTTCCCCTCACCGTTGCCGACCACGCCTTTGCATGTCAAGCCAGGATATTTATAATATCTTGCCAATGAATAAACAACGTATGAGCTCATGTGGAAAACTTTGGTCTGTTCAAAGTTGACCAACTGTTCGTGCAAGCTGTCACTGATCATCCTGGACCAATTAAACATTTTCACTCCAGTGATTATCTCATCAATAAAATAATACATCCATTCTTCGAAAGGGGCACCGTGAGCACTGCCTACCATTCTGTTAAGTAGCAGAACGATATCACCATATTCTTCTTTGAAGTGGGTTCTGATCAACTTTTTAGGCATCTTGCTGGCAGTAGGCTTTGGTTTTAGCAACCAATTTTTGTTTATATTCGATGCACATAGATCCTTCTGACTTTGATAGAGTTTGAATGTGTCTTGTTTGCTGCGGTAGGATGTTCGGTTATATACTGGAATGCCAAAAGTCTCCTGGATTGCTGGTTCAGACAAGCAAGGACTCTCCCGTCAGTAGCTTCAATCTGTCGGTCTTGTGCGTTGTAATGAAGTGCACACTCTACTATTAACTCAGGACATTCTTTTGCTGGTGGAAATCCAGCTGCATGGACGATTCCGTTTCGCATCATCCTCATGGCGATTGGCGTTGGCAGACGTCCGTCAGTTCCATACATTCTCTTTCGGAAATCTTCAAGATCAACATGGCCAAGGTCTGTGTCAAGAACGTGCTCCCACTTGGACTTGATCTTCGATTGAGTTTGGACACCTTTGCTTGCGAATTTCATCTTGGCTGTTTCGAAAAAATAGATCTGCAAGAGAAAGAAATAAGGAAAATCAGAATTCGATATTGAAGTCAATTTGAAAGAATATTCCAGCTGGCAATCAAATTAGACTTCACGAAAAATAACAAGCTGGAATGAAAATGAATGGTGGAGCTTCATGTTAACATGAAATGGACAAGAAAAATCTGCCTTGTGACTTCGTGAAGACGTGATCGTGATTGCAATGCAAGCTGATAACAGAATATTTCTTTCACTTTGCTGCAAAAATCTTTCAGCCTGTTGCCTTAAACACTTTTCTCTCACCACCTTTCTTCTCAAAATCGAGTGATTGCAAAAATGAAAAATGAAATCACTTATAGAAGTGAGAAGGTCGATCATTTTAGCATATTTGCAAAGTTTCCTTTGCATCAAGTTCGAACTCATTCTTTCACTTTGTTTCTGAATGGCAAGTTCTATCCTTAACAACTTCGCCCGGGAAAGTTTCTAATTTCATTCACAGTCCAACAAGACTCTTTTTCTTACTTTCCAATTTCGAAATTTTCATGACTTATCTCCTTTTTGGTGTTGGAAATAAAATATTAAAATAATTAAAAATAATTATTTTATGTGTCCATTCCAACCCGTTCGTTTTTATGGCTAATTACTTTTGATTTTTTCGAAAATTTCTCGCCATATCCAATTTATTTGTCCATGATTTTTTGATCGTTTCTCAAAAATACTTGGCCATGTCCGATTTTATTTGGCCAAAAAATGTTTCTTGTCCGACATTTTCTAGTCACGTCCAACTTTTTCTTAGCCATGTCCAAAGATTTTCTAGCCATGACTTGTCTCTTGTCCAAAATTCTTTCGCCATGTCCGATTTTATTCATCCAAATTCTCTTGATTTTTCACAAATTTTCCTTGACAAATCCAATTTTATTTCGTCCATTTGCTCAATTTTTCTAGCCATGGCGAAGATTTTCTTCATATTTTCTTGGGCGAATCTTCAAGTGCCATGTATATTTTAGCTTTTCAAAGGCTTGGACTTAGGCGAATTTCAATTTTTATACTCTTGATACATGGCGGACTTTAGCCTTTTCTTTGCCATTCGTGCCTTAGCCATTTTTTCTTTCCTTTCATCTTAGGCGGATTTCATCAACTTTGTAGCCACTTTACCTCTTTGCTAGGGCGGACTTTGTTGGTTCTTTGGCCATTTGATCTTGCTTAGGGCGGACTTTGTTTCTTTATCTGCCATTTGACCCTTTGCTTTAAGCGTTTTCTTCTTCCCTATGGCGGACTTCAGCTTGCCTTTGGCCACTTTATCTTTACTTTGTCCATGCCTTAGTCATTTTTATCTCATTTTGCTTTGGGCGGACTTTGGCTTCTTTCTAGCCACTCCTTTTATGTCTAGGGTGGACTTTGGGGTTATGCTTGCCATACATAGGCGGACTTCAACATCTTCTTTGCCACTTCCATTTTGACTTGGGCGGACTTCCTTGTTTCCTTGGCCAATGGACCTCTTGCATAGGGCGGACTTGCTGCTTTGGTTGGCCAAGACTAGGGCGGACTTCATGCTTTCCCTTGCCAACTTGAAACTACCTAGGGCGGACTTCATGCCTTCCTTAGCCATTGCTCAATATTCTAGGCGGACTTCCATGTTTTTGTTGCCATTTACAAGGGCGGACTTGCATGTATGTTTGGCCATTGCCTATATTTTCCAAGGCGGACTTCATTACATCTGTTGCCATTTCACTCTTGGCTGGGGCGGACTTTGTGACATGGATGGACATGTATAGGGCGAACTTTGGCCTTCTCCAAGCCATCCACCTTTTGCCTTAGACATTCTTTCTGTTTCCCAGGGCGGACTTCATGCTGTGACAGTCCATGGCCACTTTAACTTAGACATTTCCAAGGGCGGACTTGACAGACTTCATTGCCATTGCCCAGATTTTCATGCCATTTACATCTTTGACAGAGGCGGACTTGGCAAACTTCATTGCCATTGCCCAGATTTTCATGCCATTGATCAGATTTACAGGCCATTGACCAGTTGGCTGAAGCTTCTTATCATCCATTTCCTCTGTGCTTAGGCGAATTTACCAGTTTTCTCCATGACTGTGCTCAGATTTTCCATGAATTTCCAGATTTCTTCACAATTTTCCAGATTTCTCCATGAACTTCGTGAACTTCTTGCAGATTTCTTCATGAATGTTCAGATTTCTTGATGAATTTCATCAAATCTTCAACCATTTTAGTGCTTTTACCAGATTTCCCAGTGATTTTCCAGAATTTCTCACCATTTTCGAATGAATTTTCCAGGTTTTTGAACTTTTTTGTGATTTTTCCAGATTTTTACCAAAATTTCAAAAAATCTTCGAATCGATTTTCTGAGAGTTTCGTTGCTCGTTTCGAACTTCTGAGTGCGTTTTCGAAACTCGTGACCCTTCTAAAAATAGAAACTTTCTAAAAATAGAAATTTTCCAAAAATAGCAACTTTCCAAAAATAGACCCTAAAAAATAGGGATCCCAGAATTGCCCAAAAGTGCCAAAAAAATAGGTCCTAAAAAATAGGGGGCCAGGGGTGAGAAACCCTAAAAATATGGAAGTGTCAGAATCGACCGAAACGACAGTCGATCTTCGTCTCCCAGGCCTTCTAAGCACAATGGTGATGTTTGTACATTGATCCAGACTCAAATTCACTGACTCGACTCGGGTGACCGTTCAAAATTGAAACTAAAAAACCCCCAAACGAAGAGCAGACAAAACGAAAGCAGGCGAAAGCAAAACCCTAAAAGCAAATGACAAGGGTCCCCATCTGCAATGGGGCGAGGTGTGAGTTAGGTCACAACAGGTCCCCATCTTGAATGGGGCGATGTGTGAAAAGGTCACAACATCTGGCGACTCCATGGGAAAGTGTTGAAAAACACTTTAAGAATTGAACTCAGATTAATCTTCCTCAAACCATCATACGGAAAGGACACTTACTCAAAAGGGGAGAAGAATCCGATATTGGATCAAAACACTTTCATCTAAAACCTTGTGAGTGTGTGCGTGCATTCCATCTCTGAACCATGTCGACTTCCGGAATCGGTCGTAGCAGGTTATATAAATATCTTAACTTCAAAAGCATCCTGGACATTGCCTCGCTGCCAGTCAGGCGTCCATAGCCCCGACGAGGTTATCGCTACAATTCTCACGAATATTGCTCCACTGCCGGCCGGGCGTCCATAGCCCCGGTGGAGTTACTCGTATGTTCCCAAAACCAATATCTTGTAGTATTTCTTTCTTTTTCATTTTCTCATTTTTCTTTTCTTTCAGATTTTTTCTTTCAAGCACATTTTCTTTTCCATTATTTGATTTCTCCGTCAATTCCTCAATTGGCTGGCAGGCAATGAAGCCTCCAATGGGTTTGAGAATTGCAGTGGCGCTGAAGCAAGATGTAAAATTTTCACCTGCCAAAACTTTTCCCAAGAAACCAAAATGACTTAGAATGGAGATAGGTAAGATTTTTAAGGTCTTTAGACTCGCGTGTTGAGACACAATAACGGATTAACCTCCCGAGACGAGTTCAATCTCTAACTGGATGATAACAAGAGGAAAACAACCTTAATTCTTTTCAAAAATTTATGCAAATTCCAGTGAAAGAAACCATGTTGTGAAAGTTAAAACATCATCACCCCCTTCGCAACGGGAAAACCCAAAAATCATTGCCCATTCCAAACCAAAACCACTTGAGCGGACAACTCAAGGGGGCGGAAACGCCAAACCAAAAACCCAAAGGGCAACAAACCAAAACCAAAACCAAAACGAACCCGAAAAGCAAAGGGAAAAGCAAGCGGAAGCACAAGCAGGAAAGCAAGCCTAATCCCTAGTATATTTACAAAGCGAGGCTCGGAGAACCTAGAATTTGGGAAAATAATGCTTGAGGAACTGTCCGTTGACGGGCAACGGGACATCCTCCCCTGTCAAAGTACGCAATCTGAATGCATTATCCCCAAGGATTTCAGAAATTTGATATGGGCCCAACCACAACTTATCAAACTTATCGTGATCACCTTTCTTCTCGTGGGCCTTGTCCCAATATAAAACCAAGTCAGAAATCCTGAACGACTTGATCTTAGCCTGTTTATCAAACCATCTCTTTACTATAGCTTGGTGCTTCGTTAGATTCTCAAGAGCTTCATCTCTTTTCTCTTCTAGATGCATTAACTGGGACAGTCTTATCTGAACTTGATCCTCTCCCTCGAGGTACTCTTGAATGAATTGGAGAGTTGGGATTCTTAACTGCACTGGGAAAACTGGATCCTGTCCGTAAACCAAATGGTATGGAGACGTTCCCAAGGAGCTCTTTGTTCTTATCCTGTCTGCCCAAAGAGCAAACCTCAACTGTGTGTGCCAATCTTTCGGATTTTTGTCTAACAACTTCTTAATGGCATTCAATAAGTTCTTGTTTGTGGACTCTGCTAGTCCATTCCCTTGCGGATAGTAATTGGAGGAAAACCTCAATGTAATTCCATATTCAAAAGCCCAATTGGAAAACTTTAGTGATGAGAAAGCTGAACCGTTGTCGCTGACCAAAACATGGGGGCATCCGAATCTTGTCACAATATTCTCTTCAAGAAACCTTATAACCACTTCCAACGTGCACTGCTTCAAAGCCTGCGCTTCTGTCCATTTGGTGCAGTAGTCTGTCGCTGTCAAGATATATCTGTGTTGTCCTGATGAGGGCGGATTGATCATACCAATAAAATCTAAACCCCACTTTGCAAAAGGTCTCACTTCAATCACTGGTTGCAAAGGCATAGCGGGATGCCTTCCTCTATTAGCTGTCGTCTGGCATACGTGACAAGCCTTCACATGCTCATAAGTGTCTTTAAAAAGCGTGGCCCAGTAATATCCAGCTCTTAGGATTTGATGAGCTGTGGCCAGACTCCCTCCGTGTCCGGTTCCAAACTTCTCATGGAAGTGTTCCATCAACTGTTTTGCTTCTTGTTTTCCTACACATCTCAAATAAATACCTTCATAATTTCTCCTGTAGAGAACTGATCCTTGAAGCATAAATCTTTGGCTCCTCATTCTCAATGCTCTCCGCTGGACTGGATTCAAATGGCGAGGGCATCTGTGATTCAGCAAGTAATATACCGTGTCGTCGTACCATTCTCCAGGGGACACTTCCTCTAATACATAAGCTTGTTGAACCAATTCTGGACCGACCATTGCGATCGTCTGAGCCAAAGCCTGTCCTCTGACTAACTTCATCGGCTGTATCTCTATATCATACTCTTGCAAAGTGGCGACCCACTTTCCTCTTCTTTCACCTAACTCATTCTGCATCAACAAAATCTTCACCGTGGCGTCTGGAACAATCGCGTGGATCTTGCTCCTCAAGATGTAATGTCTGAATTTCTTGACGGCCTTCACTAAGGCATACGCCTGCTTCTCAATGCTTGGATACCTCAGCTCTGCTTCTTTCAACGGTGAGCTCATAAAAGCAATTGGATGTTCATCTTTTTCTTCAGTTCTTTGGGTCAACACCGCTGCACAGGTGTGCTCTGAGGCAAACGAATATAAATAAAAAGGCTTTGTATAATCCGGACTGACCAGCACTGGAGCGTCTACTATAGCTTGCTTGATCTCATCAAAAGCCTTCCTAGTCTGTGGGGTCCATTCCACCCTTGCATCTTTCTTCAGCATTTCATTTAGGGGCCTCACTATCTCAGCAAATCCGGTTATAAACTTTCTGACAAAATTGATCTTGCCGAAGAATGACCTTAATTCTTTCTGAGTGCCTGGCAAACCAATCCTTGAGATAGCTTCAATACGTTCAGGGTCAATTGATATACCCTTTTCTGAAATAACGTGACCCAACAGTTTACCTTCGGTGATGCCAAAGATACATTTCTTAGCATTCAGAGAAACACCAAATCTTCTGCATCTCTAAAATATCTTTCTTAAATCTTCAACGTGATCTCCTCTTTTCTTTGAGAACACAGTTAGGTCATCCATGTAAATAATAATACACTTTCCGACAAGATCTCGAAAAGCGATGTCCATTGCCCGCTGGAAAGTGGCTCCCGCGTTAATCAAGCCAAAAGGCATTCTTCTGTAGGCAAATGTTCCCCACTTTGTGGTGAACGCAGTCTTCAGTCTATCTTCATGTTCAACCATCACTTGATTATATCCTGAATATCCGTCCAAAAAGGACATCATCTGTGAACCATTCACTATTTGCAACACTTCATCTAATGAAGGCAAGGGGTAATTGTCTTTCTCAGAGGCCCTGTTCAAATTTCGAAAGTCGACACACAACCTTATCTCTCCATTCTTCTTTCTGACAGGCACGAGATTGGCGACCCACGTGGAGTGCCTTACTGGAAAAATAATCCTGGCTGAAAGAAGTTTCTTGACTTCCTGATAAATCAACGGTTCCAGTAATGGATTCACCGGCCTCTGCCTAAATGGCTTGCTGCCTGGTTTCAGTGGAATTGTATGTGTAATCAGCGATGTATCATATGTTTTGAGGTCTTCGTATCCCCAGGCTATCACCTCTGGAAATTCTTTCATGACCTTTAAGATGCCTTCTTTCTCTTCAGGTGTGCAAACTTTTCCAATAAAAACGTTTTTCACTTGTTCACTTGTTCCTAGATTGACAGGTTCACAATCATTGCCTTGCGTGCTTTGATTTCTGCTTAATCTGTCAGTATCAAATAGCCTTTCCAACTCGACCATCCCTTTTGGAATTACATTGGTCTTCAAATTCAAAATTCCTTCTGTATCATATTCTGCTTCCTCAGTTTCCTCCTCATCAATAATTTGTGCTTCGAACACTCCTGAGTTCGTGAGAAAATCCAGAATTTGCTTGTCGTCTTCAAACACTTGGAAATTCTTTATGTTATCAGGGATCGCCGGGGTCGAAACCAACTCTACTGTGAACTTCTTCAATCCTTCCATTGCCAAAGGCTCCAAAGAACTGGCAGCTTGTGCCAAAGAGTTTGCAACGGTGTTTTTAGATCGGTAGACTTGCTTTATGTTGAATGCATCAAAGCTCTCTATCAGGTCCCAGACTCTGTTCCGGTAACGGTTCAATCTCTTGTCGTGGCAAGCAAACTGCTTCTTTACTTGTCGGACCACTATGTCAGAATCTCCAATGGCATGTACAATCTTGGCTCCTTTCTGAATTGCAAGGAGCAATCCGTGGATCAAGGACTCATACTCAGCAACGTTGTTGGTGCATGAAAACTGGAGCCTATAGGAACCCAAATAAGCTTCTCCTGTCGGGCTAACCAATTCAAATCCTGCTCCATTTCCTTTCTTAGACTTTGATCCATCGAACCTTAAAGTCCACACTTGATTATCTGTAGAAGTATTGGGAGACCGAACACGTGTCTTTTCTTGATTGCACACCTCTGGAGTCTTTTCTTTATCTTTTGACTGAGTCGTATCATTTCTTGAAACACTATTCTCTTCATTCATCTTTTGATGTTCTATTAAAATCTCCCTTTCTTCATTCGTCTCCTGATGTTCTTCCTGTAATGAAGTATGGGGGACAAGCCTAGCAACTTGCTCTAGTGCCACTTTGCACATGGCACAAGTGATTTCTGAATGAAATGATTCGTGTATTCGGCACCAGTTAGGAAGCAACAAATTCTTAATTGAAGCATCTTTCCCTAACTCTGTTTCTTGCTTCACGCTGTTTAGGACAAAGTCCCTGAAATTCTCAAATGTTCCTCCACCTTCACTATCGCTTGAGTCACTTTCAATCAACACTTCGGTGGAGCTCGTGGTTTCTTCCAAACATTTTCCCTCGTTTGCACTTTGCAGCATCAATACCTCTTGCTTGACAGGCCTATATGAGCCTAAGTCAGTCTCTATAAACATGATTTCATTATCTTCTCCATATTCCGTGATCATCAGCTTCAATCTCGGTATACTCTCGACCTTTATCTGATTTGGGACTCCCTTCCATGGAAGCCACATGTGGGAGAAGTCCGTTGCAATGTACCCATTCAATTTTCTTGCCCAGTCCCGGCTCAGCAACATGCCATACCCATCCGGTATGTCGACCACTGATATGTCAATACAGCTCTGGATTCGGGGATCAGCTGACAACTGCATATGAATATTATTTAACTCCCCGACCACTGGTACTTCGGTCTTGTCTAGTTGAGTCACCTTCTTGGTGGTATGCAACGGGACTATGCCCAACCTTTGACACACCTTCAATGGCATGACGTTGCTAGAAGCACCGGAATCAATCAAACAATTGTGCAATAACTTTCCAAAGATTCTAACTGACACCAAGAACGGGGCGGGCTCATCCTTCCCCTGGTAGAAGACAACTGGCTTCTTCCTTTCTTCGGGTACAATGCTCTTTCTTTCATTCTTTTCATTTCCCTTATCCAATGGAACTTGATTGCCCTGGGCAACCCTTTGCGTCTGCTCTTGTTTTTGCTCTGTGGGCAAATTGAATCTAACTCTTCTTTTATCTTCAGTTCTTAGCTTTTCCGGTTCACTTGAAGATCCTTGTACTACCCCCACAAAACCTTGCGACTGCTGTGGAGCTTCCCAAGCGTTGAATGGCGCGTAAGACACTTCTTCTACCATATTCGCGCTCTGCACGGGACGTGACTGTGCATTGATTTGAGGACTCCTTGACGAACTAGGTGTTTCTTGAGGTGTACTTTTTGCAACTGGTGTTTCATATAAGCTTCCCAAAATTGTGTCTCTAACTTCAGAGATTTTCATTAACTCATACAAGGGAAGACTAACCTTTATCTTCTTAACTTCTTCTAGCACATAAGAACTTAATCTTTTCATATCTTCTCTTGGAAGATTGTCCTTCTGAGGACGCTGCATCACGTGGATTGGCTGTTGCTGGACAGTCTGTTGTCCATTTCTATTCTGCATCACGTTCTGTTGTCTATACTCTGGAGAATCCCGAGGCAAATTCGGATTATTGCTCGCATTTGGATTCGGCGGGGTTGCAAAATTATTCGGAGGAATAGAGGACGTCAAAGGCTCTTTTTGGTGATAAGTCCTCTGGTACACCTTAGGTGCTGCTCCTCCGGAAGTCTGGAATGCTTGCACCTCTCTACTTCCTTCTACCAACACGCTATTATCGAGAGGTGGGAAAATGTAGTTACCCTGGTCATATGGCTCCTCTGAATAAGTACCTTGAACTTCTGAATATGTCTGAGCCTCTGAATAGACTTGAGCTTCTTCATAAACTGGAGCGTCTGGCGCCTCCACGGGACCATTAGCCGAAGCTGGTGGAAATCTATAATTAGCTTCTGGTGGCGCGTAGTTCTGATATCCGGACACAAGATTGACACTTTCTATGATTAGTGCCTGGTCATATCTTTGCACTGGCACAATCTCATACCCAGTGGTCGGAGGATTCTCAGTACCTTCTGTGCTTTTTACTTCTCCTTAAAAGATATCAGCTGCTACTTGAAACTCATGGCATTGTAATTCTGAGTGTTGACTTGTGTTATGAAGCCGACACCATCCTGACATAGCAGCTTCTGCCAAAAATACTCTGTCCGTGGGACGATTTTCTGGAGGCGGCGGGTTGTCTAGTGGTGATGGAACTCCTCCATTGTTAGGTCCAGTATTCCAGGACCTCTTCTGATATCCTTGATTATTATTTCGATACCCATGGCTGTTGTCGTGTCCATGTCCTTGATGGGCATCTTGATGCTGTTGAGGATTATTGTGATATCCTCGATTGGCACCTGGATGTGCCTGATAATTCTTTATCATTGATTGCATTTGGTTAGTTTGATTTCTGAGGTGAGTCACCTCAGATGACAGCCTTTTCATTTGTTCTACTAATTCTCTCATTTCATCTTTCTCCTCTTGTGTCCTTGTTGCAGGTACTATATTCTGGAGGTAGACAGGCTGTGTTGCTGGAGTCTGGGATAGAGGTACCCCAGGATGGAGAATCAATTGATCTGATGGTGGCGTAACGTGATATGCTGGTTGTGGAACTGGATTCAACGCTGGAATCTGCTGATTCCATGCCGGAGTAAGAGTCTGCATCTGATTATTCGTGGTGACCAAGCCAGTGTACAAAGAAGGTCCAGTTATGTTTTGGCCCATATTCTGACTTACTTCAACCGCCTTAGCATATGCTTGATTCATATCCGCTGGGATGGGATGAGCTTGTCTCACAAACATAGCGGTCAATGGGTCCAAGGCTGCATAGTAATTTTCCCTTGCATCGGGAACCATGTACGGAGTACGTAGCCTTGTGAGAGCCTTTTGGAATCTGTTGTTGAAGGCATGAATAGGCTCTTTATCTTGTCTTCTTACCTCCGTGAACTGGCGGAAGAGTTCCACTGGGGTGATCGGAATACCGAACTTCCCAATGAAAGCCTCCTTCATCTGCTCCCATGTTCTGATGGACCCAACTGGCAAATGTATAAACCAAAAGTGAGCTTCTTCTCCCAAGGAATATGGGAACAAT
>VDFB02289967.1:0-16721 GCA_007258455.2 Sequoia sempervirens
AACTATTCAACAACCAAGTACTCAAAGCACCTCATGCATTTGAACTTCATTATCAAAGTAGCTTTTCACAACAATCTCATAAAACTCTCTCTTTATTTCTAACTATCTCAAATCTGCTCTAACTCTTAATCTCCTCTAATTTCTAAGCTTCTAACTATCCATCAATCTATCTTCTAATGAGAATGAGAGAGTGAGGGGGGGGGTTTATATAGTTTTTCCGGATTACAAAGAACGGCCCAGATTGATTCAAGATCAATGGCCAAGATTAAATTGAACTAAACCCTAATTAGGGTTTCCAAAACCACAATCAGTTAACTAAAGAGAACACTAGACAACTGGAGTGTCGTCCTTATCCGCTTGTGCAGCCTCACGTTCGGCGAACCTGGACACTATCAGGTCGACCTCCTCCATAGCAATGTCGGGCAGCACGCTGATGTTGTACTCCAGCAAATCCAAGTTCTCGGCACATTCTGCAAACACATTCGCCCAAGCTGGTCCCTGTAGCAAGAAAGAACTTTTGGTAGCCATGAAGTTGAACACTTTGGTGAAGCCTTCCTTCATGATTGGCCCAGTGGTGGAGAAAACTTTATGTACTTGCTCCTTTAAAAACTTTGGCCGCAAGTGTTTCCTTCGGACAATCTCCCTGTCTAGCATATCTGCAGCCATCTCATAGATTTTTCTTTGAATTTCTTTTATTTGCTCTTCCACTCTACCACTATCCTGTTTCCCCTTTTCGAGGACTCCCCTTCTCGAGACTAAGGCATAGTACCATCCGTTGAAGTCATAAGCTGCACCGGCTTCAATAACTTTATCTTCGATCAGCCGTTGCTTTGAAATGCCTTTCAGTTCTCGGATGTATGGGATGATCCTGCTCTGAATGTCCTCGAGGCTGCTCCATGACTCTGCAAGATCTGCAACTCGTGAAAGTATGAAGGAAGCCTGCTCATTTACTTGCGCCAACTTTCTTGCAAACACCAACGCCTCTTTTTTCCTTGCAACCATCCAATCTTTAGCCTCCCTCGCTGTTGTCAACTCTTCTTCAAAATGAGCATCTGGTTCCTGTGAAGCAGTTGGAGGTAAAGGCGCCACTTGTTCGCCTTCGTTTAGTGGCCTAGTCAGGTGCTGGATATAATCTTTTAAACGCTGAATTTCTTTCTTGTATTCTTTCTTCTTGGCAACTTCTTTTTCTAATCTGCCCTTGATGGTGGCCACTGAATTATCCAAGTCTTCGACTTCCTGCCCTTTTGATGTCGGACCCATGTCGACAGTCGTGATAACATATTCTTCAGGAGCAATCTCGTCTTGAAACTTGTCATCCGCAGGCACTGCAATTTGCACCGTGCGATTTCCAGCTTCATCTCTTTGAATAGTTGAGAACTTTTTGGCCTTCTTCCTCGGGGCAGTCTGTTCTAATCTTGCAAGAAAATCTGCGTCGTTGTCCTCTTCCGGGACCTCCACTGGCGCTTTTCTTTTCAATCTTTCCCTCAACCACTCAGGTACCGTTGGCTGTTCGATCATGTCCTCTTGATTTTGGACGTCTGGTATGTCCTGTACTTCCTGTTCTTCTTGAATTTCCGGCATACTTTGAATTTCTTGGACTAGCTGCATATCCTGGATCTCCTGGACGGATGGGTCCTCTTGAATGCCTTTGAGGGCGGAAATCATTCCTTCCTCGAATTCTCCATCCTCGATGTCTGTGTTGTTATCTGATTCCAAGATTTCTGTGCTTGCCGGAGAGGGTTGATCGTTATCTTCTATTTGGATTGGCTCTATATTTTCGATTGGAGAAGGTATCATAGCATTTTCCCAGGATTCTCTATCCATGGCAAGCATCTCTTCTATGTTCCGGGATGTAGCCGACTGAAGGGGTTTGGACTTGTGTTTCTTCCGCGAGGGACCTTCATCTATCCCTTTACCCTTGTCTTGAACTGCAGATTTATCGGCTTCTTTTCTCTTTTTGGAGTTGGCAGGATCTGTTTGTCCATCAGCATGAGATGCACCGGCGTTCGAAGAACATGACTCGGTGTCTCCCATCAACTCGTAGGTAAATTGCATATTTCTCTGTTTTAGCACTTCTACTTGCCTATCTATCCACCACTGAGAGTATTTGAAAACAGGGCGCATCAAAGTGGTTAGATCACCCATCTCAGGTTCAAACCATTTCATAGGTGGAAGCGGCTCATTTTCCTTGAAGCCTGGCTGCACATATATCCCGTCATCTTGTAGCTGGTCAGGTATTTTGAAAAGCTCTGTCGCTCTGATCATGCTCAGGGGTAACCTTGACCATAATCTTCTTCTTACATCGTATTCATCGGCTGCGTTGGCCCAAAAGTCCTCTAGGTCAACCCGATGTTTGTATCTTTCTCCGTCCACAATCTTGATGTGATGAAGCGGATCGAAGTTGCTTCTGGCTTTGTATGATATAAAAGGATACTGTTGAATCTCCAGTCGAGCAACCTCTGCTGCTTGGGCTGTTGGGCATGACTGCTCCATGTTGCCGATGAAAAAGGGGAAGGTGACGGCAGCCTTCTGCTTAGGTCTTTGGATGTTCTGATATGTTTCTAGTTGCCTTAGCACTTCCAACAACACCATCCTATTTGTCGGGTAGACAGGCAGCCTATAAGGATTTCCGGAAAATCCTTGGATTCTGATGTAGGTGAACTTTGGATATTGAATAAACCAGAATCCATACCGTCTTATCAAGCTTTTGGCTTCATGCGAGAGTCTCTGGTGCGTTCCGCCTTGAAGAAGCCTAGTGATATACATCAAAAATGCATCGTGAGCTCGCCGGAAGTGGGACTTCTCTTTCAGCTGCAGCTGTGGATAGCAGTCGTAGACTTTGAATTTCCCCTCACCGTTGCCAACCACGCCTTTGCATGTCAAGCCAGGATATTTATAATATCTTGCCAATGAATAAACAACGTATGAGCTCATGTGGAAAACTTTGGTCTGTCCAAAGTTGACCAACTGTTCGTGCAAGCTGTCACTGATCATCCTGGACCAATTAAACATTTTGACTCCAGTGATTATCTCATCAATAAAATAATACATCCATTCTTCGAAAGGGGCACCGTGAGCACTGCCTACCATTCTGTTAAGTGGCAGAACGATATCACCATATTCTTCTTTGAAGTGGGTTCTGATCAACTTTTTAGGCATCTTGCTGGCAGTGGGCTTTGGTTTTAGCAACCAATTTTTGTTTATTTTCGATGCACATAGATCCTTCTGACTTTGATAGAGTTTGAATGTGTCTTGTTTGCTGCGGTAGGATGTACGGTTGTATACTGGAATGCCAAAAGTCTCCTGGATTGCCGGCTCGGACAAGTAAGCAAGGACTCTCCTGTCAGTAGCTTCAATCTGTCGGTCTTGTGCGTTGTAATGAAGTGCACACTCTACCATTAACTCAGGACATTCTTTTGCTGGTGGAAATCCAGCTGCATGGACGATTCCGTTTCGCATCATCCTCATGGCGATTGGCGTTGGCAGACGTCCGTCAGTTCCATACATTCTCTTTCGGAAATCTTCAAGATCAACGTGGCCAAGGTCCGTGTCAAGAACGTGCTCCCACTTGGACTTAATCTTTGATTGAGTTTGGACACCTTTACTTGCAAATTTCATCTTGGCTGCCTCGAAAAATAGATCTGCAAGAGAAGGAAGAAAGGAAAATCAGAATTAAAATCAATTTGAAAGAACATTCCAGCTGGTAATCAACTTAGACTTCACGAAAAATAACAATCTGGAATGAAAATAAATGGTGGAGCTTCATGTTAACATGAAATGGACAAGAAAAAATCTGCCTTGTGACTTCGTGAAGACGTGATTGCGACTGCAATGCAAGCTGATAACAGAATATTTCTTTCACTTTGCTGCAAAAATCTTTCAGCCTTTTGCCTTAAACACTTTTCTCTCACCACCTTTCTTCTCAAAATCGAGTGATTGCAAAAATGAAAAATGAAATCACTTATAGAAGTGAGAAGGTCGATCATTTTAGCATATTTGCAAAGTTTCCCTTGAATCAAGTTCGAACTCATTCTTTCATTTTGTTTCTGAATGGCAAGTTCTATCCTTAACAACTTCGTCCGGGAAAGTTTCTAATTTCATTCACAGTCCAACAAGACTCTTTTTCTCACTTTCCAATTTCAAAATTTTCATGACTTATCTCCTTTTTGGTGTTGGAAATAAAATATTAAAATAATTAAAAATAATTATTTTATGTGTCCATTCCAACCCGTTCGATTTTATGGCTAATTACTTTTGATTTTTCGAAAATTTCTCGCCATATTCTCGATCATCCAATTTATTTGTCCATGATTTTTTTTTATCGTTTCTCAAAAATACTTGGCCATGTCCGATTTTATTTGGCCAAAAATGTTTCTTGTCCGACATTTTCTAGTCACGTCCAACTTTTTCTTAGCCATGTCCAAAGATTTTCTAGCCATGACTTGTCTCTTGTCCAAAATTCTTTCGCCATGTCCGATTTTATTCATCCAAATTCTCTTGATTTTTCACAAATTTTCCTTGACAAATCCAATTTTATTTCGTCCATTTGCTCAATTTTTCTAGCCATGGCGAAAATTTTTCTTCATATTTTCTTGGGCGAATCTTCAAGTGCCATGTATATTTTAGCTTTTCAAAGGCTTGGACTTAGGCGAATTTCAATTTTTATACTCTTGATACATGGCGGACTTTAGCCTTTTCTTTGCCATTCGTGCCTTAGCCATTTTTTCTTTCCTTTCATCTTAGGCGGATTTCATCAACTTTGTAGCCACTTTACCTCTTTGCTAGGGCGGACTTTGTTGGTTCTTTGGCCATTTTATCTTGCTTAGGGCGGACTTTGTTTCTTTATCTGCCATTTGACCCTTTGCTTTAAGCGTTTTCTTCTTCCCTATGGCGGACTTCAGCTTGCCTTTGGCCACTTTATCTTTACTTTGTCCATGCCTTAGTCATTTTTATCTCATTTTACTTTGGGCGGACTTTGGCTTCTTTCTAGCCACTCCTTTTATGTCTAGGGCGGACTTTGGGGTTATGCTTGCCATACATAGGCGGACTTCAACATCTTCTTTGCCACTTCCATTTTGACTTAGGCGGACTTCCTTGTTTCCTTGGCCAATGGACCTCTTGCATAGGGCGGACTTGCTGCTTTGGTTGGCCAAGACTAGGGCGGACTTCATGCTTTCCCTTGCCAACTTGAACCTACCTAGGGCGGACTTCATGCCTTCCTTAGCCATTGCTCAATATTCTAGGCGGACTTCCATGTTTTTGTTGCCATTTACAAGGGCGGACTTGCATGTATGTTTGGCCATTGCCTATATTTTCCAAGGCGGACTTCATTACATCTGTTGCCATTTCACTCTTGGCTGGGGCGGACTTTGTGACATGGATGGACATGTATAGGGCGGACTTTGGCCTTCTCCAAGCCATCCACCTTTTGCCTTAGACATTCTTTCTGTTTCCCAGGGCGGACTTCATGCTGTGACAGTCCATGGCCACTTTAACTTAGACATTTCCAAGGGCGGACTTGACAGACTTCATTGCCATTGCCCAGATTTTCATGCCATTTACATCTTTGACAGAGGCGGACTTGACAAACTTCATTGCCATTGCCCAGATTTTCATGCCATTGATCAGATTTACAGGCCATTGACCAGTTGGCTGAAGCTTCTTATCATCCATTTCCTCTGTACTTAGGCGAATTTACCAGTTTTCTCCATGACTGTGCTCAGATTTTCCATGAATTTCCAGATTTCTTCACAATTTTCCAGATTACTCCATGAACTTCGTGAACTTCTTGCAGATTTCTTCATGAATGTTCAGATTTCTTGATGAATTTCATCAAATCTTCAACCATTTTAGTGCTTTTACCAGAATTTCTCACCATTTTCGAATGAATTTTCCAGGTTTTTGAACTTTTTTGTGATTTTTCCAAATTTTTACCAAAATTTCAAAAAATCTTCGAATCGATTTTCTGAGAGTTTCGATGCTCGTTTCGAACTTCTGAGTGCGTTTTTGAAACTCGTGGCCCTTCTAAAAATAGAAACTTTCTAAAAATAGAAATTTTCCAAAAATAGCAACTTTCTAAGAATAGACCCTAAAAAATAGGGATCCCAGAATTGCCCAAAAGTGCCAAAAAAATAGGTCCTAAAAAATAGGGGGCCCGGGGTGAGAAACCCTAAAAATATGGAAGTGTCAGAATCGACCGAAACGACAGTCGATCTTCGTCTCCCAGGCCTTCTAAGCACAATGGTGATGTTTGTACATTGATCCAGACTCAAATTCACTGACTCGACTCGGGTGACCGTTCAAAATTGAAACTAAAAAACCCCCAAACGAAGAGCAGACAAAACGAAAGCAGGCGAAAGCAAAACCCTAAAAGCAAATGACAAGGGTCCCCATCTGCAATGGGGCGAGGTGTGAGTTAGGTCACAACAGGTCCCCATCTTGAATGGGGCGATGTGTGAAAAGGTCACAACATCTGGCGACTCCATGGGAAAGTGTTGAAAAACACTTTAAGAATTGAACTCAGATTAATCTTCCTCAAACCATCATACGGAAAGGACACTTACTCAAAAGGGGAGAAGAATCCGATATTGGATCAAAACACTTTCATCTAAAACCTTGTGAGTGTGTGCGTGCATTCCATCTCTGAACCATGTCGACTTCCGGAATCGGTCGTAGCAGGTTATATAAATATCTTAACTTCAAAAGCATCCTGGACATTGCCTCGCTGCCAGTCAGGCGTCCATAGCCCCGACGAGGTTATCGCTACAATTCTCACGAATATTGCTCCACTGCCGGCCGGGCGTCCATAGCCCCGGTGGAGTTACTCGTATGTTCCCAAAACCAATATCTTGTAGTATTTCTTTCTTTTTCATTTTCTCATTTTTCTTTTCTTTCAGATTTTTTCTTTCAAGCACATTTTCTTTTCCATTATTTGATTTCTCCGTCAATTCCTCAATTGGCTGGCAGGCAATGAAGCCTCCAATGGGTTTGAGAATTGCAGTGGCGCTGAAGCAAGATGTAAAATTTTCACCTGCCAAAACCTTTCCCAAGAAACCAAAATGACTTAGAATGGAGATAGGTAAGATTTTTAAGGTCTTTAGACTCGCGTGTTGAGACACAATAACGGATTAACCTCCCGAGACGAGTTCAATCTCTAACTGGATGATAACAAGAGGAAAACAATCTTAGTCCTTTTCAAAAATTTATGCAAATTCCAGTGAAAGAAACCACGTTGTGAGAGTTAAAACATCATCACCCCTCATGGCAATAGGAAAGCCCAAAATCTTTGCCCATTCCAAACCAAAACCACTTGAGCGGACAACTCAAGGGACGGAAACGCCAAACCAAAAACCCAAAGGGCAACAAACCAAAACCAAAACAAAGGAAAGGAAAACAAACGGAAAGCAAACAAGCGGGAAAGCGAACAAACGGGAAAGCAAACCCTAACCTAACTATTTTACATGACAGGCTCTTCGAGAGAACCTAGGACTGGAAATAATGCTTGAGGAACTGTCCGTTGACGGGCAACGGGACATCCTCTCCTGTCAAAGTACGCAATCTGAATGCATTATCCCCAAGGATTTCAGAAATCTGATACGGGCCCAACCACAACTTATCAAACTTATCGTGATCACCTTTCTTCTCGTGGGCCTTGTCCCAATATAAAACCAAGTCAGAAATCCTGAACGACTTGATCTTAGCTTGCTTATCAAACCATCTCTTCACTATAGCTTGGTGTTTCGTTAGATTCTCAAGAGCTTCATCTCTCTTCTCTTCTAGATGCATCAACTGGGACAATCTTGTCTGAACTTGATCCTCTCCTTCGAGGTACTCTTGAATGAATTGGAGAGTTGGGATCCTTAACTGCACTGGGAAAACTGGATCCTGTCCGTAAACCAAGTGGTATGGAGACGTTCCCAAGGAACTCTTTGTTCTTATCCTGTCTGCCCAAAGAGCAAACCTCAACTGTGTATGCCAATCTTTCGGATTCTTGTCCAGTAACTTCTTAATGGCATTCAATAAGTTCTTGTTTGTGGACTCTGCTAGTCCATTCCCCTGCGGATAGTAATTAGAGGAAAACCTCAATGTAATTCCATACTCAAAAGCCCAATTGGAAAACTTCAGTGATGAGAAAGCTGAACCGTTGTCCCTGACCAAAACATGGGGGCATCCAAATCTTGTCACAATATTCTCTTCAAGGAATCTGATGACCACCTCCGACGTGCACTGCTTCAGGGCCTGAGCCTCTGTCCATTTGGTGCAGTAGTCTGTTGCTGTCAAAATATATCTATGCTGTCCTGATGACGGCGGATTGATCATACCGATAAAATCTAAACCCCACTTTGCAAAAGGTCTCACTTCAATCACTGGTTGCAAAGGCATAGCGGGATGCCTTCCTCTATTAGCTGTCGTCTGGCATACGTGACAAGCCTTCACATGCTCATAAGTGTCTTTAAAAAGCGTGGCCCAGTAATATCCAGCTCTTAGGATTTGATGAGCTGTGGCCAGACTCCCTCCGTGTCCGGTTCCAAACTTCTCATGGAAGTGTTCCATCAACTGTTTTGCTTCTTGTTTTCCTACACATCTCAAATAAATACCTTCATAATTTCTCCTGTAGAGAACTGATCCTTGAAGCATAAATCTTTGGCTCCTCATTCTCAATGCTCTCCGCTGGACTGGATTCAAATGGCGAGGGCATCTGTGATTCAGCAAGTAATATACCGTGTCGTCGTACCATTCTCCAGGGGACACTTCCTCTAATACATAAGCTTGTTGAACCAATTCTGGACCGACCATTGCGATCGTCTGAGCCAAAGCCTGTCCTCTGACTAACTTCATCGGCTGTATCTCTATATCATACTCTTGCAAAGTGGCGACCCACTTTCCTCTTCTTTCACCTAACTCATTCTGCATCAACAAAATCTTCACCGTGGCGTCTGGAACAATCGCGTGGATCTTGCTCCTCAAGATGTAATGTCTGAATTTCTTGACGGCCTTCACTAAGGCATACGCCTGCTTCTCAATGCTTGGATACCTCAGCTCTGCTTCTTTCAACGGTGAGCTCATAAAAGCAATTGGATGTTCATCTTTTTCTTCAGTTCTTTGGGTCAACACCGCTGCACAGGTGTGCTCTGAGGCAAACGAATATAAATAAAAAGGCTTTGTATAATCCGGACTGACCAGCACTGGAGCGTCTACTATAGCTTGCTTGATCTCATCAAAAGCCTTCCTAGTCTGTGGGGTCCATTCCACCCTTGCATCTTTCTTCAGCATTTCATTTAGGGGCCTCACTATCTCAGCAAATCCGGTTATAAACTTTCTGACAAAATTGATCTTGCCGAAGAATGACCTTAATTCTTTCTGAGTGCCTGGCAAACCAATCCTTGAGATAGCTTCAATACGTTCAGGGTCAATTGATATACCCTTTTCTGAAATAACGTGACCCAACAGTTTACCTTCGGTGATGCCAAAGATACATTTCTTAGCATTCAGAGAAACACCAAATCTTCTGCATCTCTAAAATATCTTTCTTAAATCTTCAACGTGATCTCCTCTTTTCTTTGAGAACACAGTTAGGTCATCCATGTAAATAATAATACACTTTCCGACAAGATCTCGAAAAGCGATGTCCATTGCCCGCTGGAAAGTGGCTCCCGCGTTAATCAAGCCAAAAGGCATTCTTCTGTAGGCAAATGTTCCCCACTTTGTGGTGAACGCAGTCTTCAGTCTATCTTCATGTTCAACCATCACTTGATTATATCCTGAATATCCGTCCAAAAAGGACATCATCTGTGAACCATTCACTATTTGCAACACTTCATCTAATGAAGGCAAGGGGTAATTGTCTTTCTCAGAGGCCCTGTTCAAATTTCGAAAGTCGACACACAACCTTATCTCTCCATTCTTCTTTCTGACAGGCACGAGATTGGCGACCCACGTGGAGTGCCTTACTGGAAAAATAATCCTGGCTGAAAGAAGTTTCTTGACTTCCTGATAAATCAACGGTTCCAGTAATGGATTCACCGGCCTCTGCCTAAATGGCTTGCTGCCTGGTTTCAGTGGAATTGTATGTGTAATCAGCGATGTATCATATGTTTTGAGGTCTTCGTATCCCCAGGCTATCACCTCTGGAAATTCTTTCATGACCTTTAAGATGCCTTCTTTCTCTTCAGGTGTGCAAACTTTTCCAATAAAAACGTTTTTCACTTGTTCACTTGTTCCTAGATTGACAGGTTCACAATCATTGCCTTGCGTGCTTTGATTTCTGCTTAATCTGTCAGTATCAAATAGCCTTTCCAACTCGACCATCCCTTTTGGAATTACATTGGTCTTCAAATTCAAAATTCCTTCTGTATCATATTCTGCTTCCTCAGTTTCCTCCTCATCAATAATTTGTGCTTCGAACACTCCTGAGTTCGTGAGAAAATCCAGAATTTGCTTGTCGTCTTCAAACACTTGGAAATTCTTTATGTTATCAGGGATCGCCGGGGTCGAAACCAACTCTACTGTGAACTTCTTCAATCCTTCCATTGCCAAAGGCTCCAAAGAACTGGCAGCTTGTGCCAAAGAGTTTGCAACGGTGTTTTTAGATCGGTAGACTTGCTTTATGTTGAATGCATCAAAGCTCTCTATCAGGTCCCAGACTCTGTTCCGGTAACGGTTCAATCTCTTGTCGTGGCAAGCAAACTGCTTCTTTACTTGTCGGACCACTATGTCAGAATCTCCAATGGCATGTACAATCTTGGCTCCTTTCTGAATTGCAAGGAGCAATCCGTGGATCAAGGACTCATACTCAGCAACGTTGTTGGTGCATGAAAACTGGAGCCTATAGGAACCCAAATAAGCTTCTCCTGTCGGGCTAACCAATTCAAATCCTGCTCCATTTCCTTTCTTAGACTTTGATCCATCGAACCTTAACGTCCATATTTGATCATCTGTAGGGGTGCTGGGAGACTGAACACGTGCCTCTTCTTGATTGCAGACCTCTGGAGTCTTTTCTTTATCTTTTGACTGAGTCGTATCATTTCTTGAAACACTATTCTCTTCATTCATCTTTTGATGTTCTATTAAAATCTCCTTTTCTTCATTCGTCTCCTAATGTTCTTCCTGTAATGAAGTATGGGGGACAAGCCTAGCAACTTGCTCTAGTGCCACTTTGCACATGGCACAAGTGATTTCTGAATGAAATGCTTCGTGTATTCGGCACCAGTTAGGAAGCAGCAAATTCTTAATTGAAGCATCTTTCCCTAACTCTGTTTCTTGCTTCACGCTGTTTAGGACAAAGTCCCTGAAATTCTCAAATGTTCCTCCACCTTCACTATCGCTTGAGTCACTTTCAATCAACACTTCGGTGGAGCTCGTGGTTTCTTCCAAACATTTTCCCTCGTTTGCACTTTGCAGCATCAATACCTCTTGCTTGACAGGCCTATATGAGCCTAAGTCAGTCTCTATAAACATGATTTCATTATCTTCTCCATATTCCGTGATCATCAGCTTCAATCTCGGTATACTCTCGACCTTTATCTGATTTGGGACTCCCTTCCATGGAAGCCACATGTGGGAGAAGTCCGTTGCAATGTACCCATTCAATTTTCTTGCCCAGTCCCGGCTCAGCAACATGCCATACCCATCCGGTATGTCGACCACTGATATGTCAATACAGCTCTGGATTCGGGGATCAGCTGACAACTGCATATGAATATTATTTAACTCCCCGACCACTGGTACTTCGGTCTTGTCTAGTTGAGTCACCTTCTTGGTGGTATGCAACGGGACTATGCCCAACCTTTGACACACCTTCAATGGCATGACGTTGCTAGAAGCACCGGAATCAATCAAACAATTGTGCAATAACTTTCCAAAGATTCTAACTGACACCAAGAACGGGGCGGGCTCATCCTTCCCCTGGTAGAAGACAACTGGCTTCTTCCTTTCTTCGGGTACAATGCTCTTTCTTTCATTCTTTTCATTTCCCTTATCCAATGGAACTTGATTGCCCTGGGCAACCCTTTGCGTCTGCTCTTGTTTTTGCTCTGTGGGCAAATTGAATCTAACTCTTCTTTTATCTTCAGTTCTTAGCTTTTCCGGTTCACTTGAAGATCCTTGTACTACCCCCACAAAACCTTGCGACTGCTGTGGAGCTTCCCAAGCGTTGAATGGCGCGTAAGACACTTCTTCTACCATATTCGCGCTCTGCACGGGACGTGACTGTGCATTGATTTGAGGACTCCTTGACGAACTAGGTGTTTCTTGAGGTGTACTTTTTGCAACTGGTGTTTCATATAAGCTTCCCAAAATTGTGTCTCTAACTTCAGAGATTTTCATTAACTCATACAAGGGAAGACTAACCTTTATCTTCTTAACTTCTTCTAGCACATAAGAACTTAATCTTTTCATATCTTCTCTTGGAAGATTGTCCTTCTGAGGACGCTGCATCACGTGGATTGGCTGTTGCTGGACAGTCTGTTGTCCATTTCTATTCTGCATCACGTTCTGTTGTCTATACTCTGGAGAATCCCGAGGCAAATTCGGATTATTGCTCGCATTTGGATTCGGCGGGGTTGCAAAATTATTCGGAGGAATAGAGGACGTCAAAGGCTCTTTTTGGTGATAAGTCCTCTGGTACACCTTAGGTGCTGCTCCTCCGGAAGTCTGGAATGCTTGCACCTCTCTACTTCCTTCTACCAACACGCTATTATCGAGAGGTGGGAAAATGTAGTTACCCTGGTCATATGGCTCCTCTGAATAAGTACCTTGAACTTCTGAATATGTCTGAGCCTCTGAATAGACTTGAGCTTCTTCATAAACTGGAGCGTCTGGCGCCTCCACGGGACCATTAGCCGAAGCTGGTGGAAATCTATAATTAGCTTCTGGTGGCGCGTAGTTCTGATATCCGGACACAAGATTGACACTTTCTATGATTAGTGCCTGGTCATATCTTTGCACTGGCACAAACTCATACCCAGTGGTCGGAGGATTCTCAGTACCTTCTGTGCTTTTTACTTCTCCTTTAAAGATATCAGCTGCTACTTGAAACTCATGGCATTGTAATTCTGAGTGTTGACTTGTGTTATGAAGCCGACACCATCCTGACATAGCAGCTTCTGCCAGAAATACTCTGTCCGTGGGACGATTTTCTGCAGGCGGCGGGTTATCCAGCGGTGATGGAACTCCTCCATTGTTAGGTCCAGTATTCCAGGACCTCTTCTGATATCCTTGATTATTGTTTCGATATCCATGGCTGTTGTCGTGTCCATGTCCTTGATGGGTATCCTGATGGTGTTGAGGATTATTGTGATATCCTCGATTGGCACCTGGATGTGCCTGATAATTCTTTATCATTGATTGCATTTGATTATTTTGATTTCTGAGGTGAGTCACCTCAGATGACAGCCTTTTCATTTGTTCTACTAATTCTTTCATTTCGTCTTTCTCCTCTTGTGTCCTTGTTGCAGGTACCGTGTTCTGGAGATAGACAGGCTGCGTGGCCGGAGTCTGGGATAGAGGTACCCCAGGATGGAGAATCAATTGATCAGATGGCGGTGTAACGTGATATGCTGGTTGTGGAACTGGATTCAACGCTGGAATCTGCTGATTCCATGCCGGAGTAAGAGTCTGCATTTGATTATTCGTGGTGACCAAGCCAGTGTACAAAGAAGGTCCAGTTATGTTTTGGCCCATATTCTGACTTACTTCAACCGCCTTAGCATATGCTTGATTCATATCTGCTGGTATGGGATGAGCTTGTCTCACAAACATAGCGGTCAATGGGTCCAAGGCTGCATAGTAATTTTCCCTTGCATCGGGAACCATGTACGGAGTACGTAACCTTGTGAGAGCCTTTTGGAATCTGTTGTTGAAGGCATGAATAGGCTCTTTATCTTGTCTTCTTACCTCCGTGAACTGGCGGAAGAGTTCCACTGGGGTGATCGGAATACCGAACTTCCCAATGAAAGCCTCCTTCATCTGCTCCCATGTTCTGATGGACCCAACTGGCAAATGTATAAACCAAAAGTGAGCTTCTTCTCCCAAGGAATATGGGAACAATCTGCACGCCACATCTGCGTATGCAATTTGTCTATTTCGCAAATGATCTTCAAACATCTTAATGTGATCCTCTGCAGAACGGTTCGGATCATGGACTTGATACTTGGTGCAGAAATGCTCCGGATTCTTTGGCATGTCATGGTAGTCCGCAAACTCTAGAGGAGATGGATTGGTGACTAGCCAAGTAGCACCGTTAGGAGCGGGTTGGCCTCCTGGTTGAGCCATTGCTTGATTTGGATATCTCCTCTGATATACAATTACTGGAGTTGTGGTAGCCTGAACTGGTGGTTGTTGCTGAACGAACACTGGTGTGGTAACTTGAACGGCTTTAGGTTGGGCGAACCTTGAAGCACTTGGTGGAGTTCGGAACAAACTTGTAATCTCTTCTCCGCTTTCTTCACTAGACTGAGCTTCTTCGTTTGAAAACACTTCTTCACTTGACTCAGCTTCTTTACTCGGATGGACTTCTTTCTTCTTCCTTGCTCTAGTGGGCAATTCTAACTCCACAAAGTCTTTGGATGAACTTGGCGCGGACCTCAGAATTCTTTTCAACTTATCGGGTGAGAATGAACTGATTCGATCCAGGATGTAGCTGATTACTGTCGGCGGGGAAGAGGAGCGAGTGGTAGTCTTTGATCGAGCAAATTCCTTTCAATTGCAACTTGGATTTCAATAGCCTTTTCTTCTTCTTCCTCCAACACGAAGCAAGTTCTCATGTACTGGGCGTAGCTCTCCTTTGTCCTCCAAGCAAGATTGTTCAACCCTGAAAGAATGTCCTCCTGGTCGTCGTTGAATCCCAAGTTAGGCTGCAACACTGGAAATATTTCTCTATGCGGTAGCACCATCTTTACTCATGATAATTTCTTTCTCCAATAAATTTCTTTTCAATGAAATCCCTTCTTATTTGAAAATGACTACTTTACTGCGAAGAATCCTTGAAGGCCCTCCTTCTAGCGCCAGTTTTCCCTGTTGATGCGGTTTTTGTGACCATACCAAACAGGCAGAACAAAATAGATTTGGGGCTACTCCGTCCTCTCTTGATCAAAGTATTCCATGCGCTAAGATTGCGAGAAAGTTCGCATGTTCAACTCCAAGGTTCCTTTAGTGCGAATAGACCCAGTTTGGTTGATGTGTATTGCTGTGTTCGTACGAGGGAACTTACACAATTGTCCAGATTTCTTGCAGTCAGCAGCTAATGTATGATATTAAAGGGGAATTCTTACGTGTATGATTTGGCAATGTGCTCTCTCCCCTAAAACTAATCAGAAAGTACGGAAAGTAAGAGGGAAAGGGGCTAAGAAATTTATACTCTATTCTAAATGCAGGGTATGTGGGGCTTCGTCTCAATAAACTTCAACCGGATTTCACCTAGCCTCCGTCGGACAGCCTCAGCAAAATCGGTGCAATCTTCAAAGGGGATAGCAAAAGGTGTTCAAGTTATAGTTTAACATACGTACACCATCAGAACAACGCATATAAGTATGTAAGCCATAACCGAAGTTAAACACAAGATAATGTCCAATTGACCACGCAAGGCAGACTCATCATCAACAAGCCGCTAGTGGTATGGAATAGAGTGAAGCTATCTCAATAAAACACCACACACCGAAGTAAGCTACTTGCATGAATCTAATCTACTTGGATACGAAAGGAAGAAGAAACCTTGCTAGCATTTCATGACAAGACAAATTTCATCATCAATGAAAAGATCTATTATCATAAAATGTGTTACACAACAATCTCCTCAAAAGTTTTCAAAGGGAAAACTTTCTTTCTTCTCCAAATTATGCAAAATGCTCTACAATACTACACTATCTAGCTCTCTCAATGTCTACTCTGATTCTAACTGATCTTCTAATATTCTGATTCTAATTGATCTTCTAATATTCTGATTCTAATGAATTACAAATGAGGGGGACTCCCCCTTTTATAGCTAGCCAAGTCCCAAAGGACGGCTAGGGTTACAATCAATAGAGTGGCCAGAACCGTGCCACCTCAGCCCTAACCCTAAAAACTGCCAGAATAGGGAGTGGTACATTAAATGAAGCAAAGATTCCCACTCACTCCCAAAAATAGCAAAGGCAATAAATGCCCACAATCAGTCTTCTAGAAGATCTTAGGTCGATGGTGTGTTCCCCATTGGCCTTCTCTCGTGCCAGCTCAACAAATCTATAGAAATCACGGCCTCAACCTCATGAGCCCAAATAGAGTAGGAACACAATCCAGAAACTCTAACAAAGTGTTGAGTGCTTCGTGCCTGTCACAAGATTTTCTCCAAAGCGACTAATGAGTCACAGGTGATTACGGATCAAAGTGGAAATGTAGCGGGTATTTTCAAAGTCATCTCAATATGAGATCTTAACATCTGCGAAGAAGGGAACCAGCAAACCCCTCAAATTATCAAAATTTATCTCATCTGGATTCAGCCGCCTAGCAAATATGGCCTCGAAAGTGTTCTGAACTCCATCTATGATATTGGCCATGGCCTTGTGTACCCTGGCTGAATCTGCCTGTGCTGCATCGAAGAAGCCACGCCCTGTGATAGCCGAAGAATACCACCGAGAGAAATCATATCGGTCATTCGCCTGAATGACACCTCCATCAATCAGCAACCGCAATGGCACATGCCTCAATACCTCAAGGCGCTGGATCACCTTACTCTGATAGATAGAGAC
>VDFB02289968.1:0-19351 GCA_007258455.2 Sequoia sempervirens
TAGTGGCCTAGTCAGGTGCTGGATATAATCTTTTAAACGCTGAATTTCTTTCTTGTATTCTTTCTTCTTGGCAACTTCTTTTTCTCATCTGCCCTTGATGGTGGCCACTGAATTATCCAAGTCTTCGACTTCCTGCCCCTTTGATGTCGGACCCATGTCGACAGTCGTGATAACATATTCTTCAGGAGCAATCTCGTCTTGAAACTTGTCATCCGCAGGCACTGCAAGTTGCACCGTGCGATTTCCAGCTTCATCTCTTTGAATAGTTGAGAACTTTTTGGCCTTCTTCCTCGGGGCAGTCTGTTCTAATCTTGCAAGAAAATCTGCGTCATTGTCCTCCTCCGGGCCTTCCACTGGCGCTTTTCTTTTCAATCTTTCCCTCAGCCACTCAGGTACCGTTGGCTGTTCGATCATGTCCTCTTGATTTTGGACGTCTGGCATGTCCTGTACTTCCTGTTCTTCTTGAATTTCCGGCATACTTTGAATTTCTTGGACTAGCTGCATATCCTGGATCTCCTGGACGGATGGGTCCTCTTGAATGCCTTTGAGGGCGGAAATCATTCCTTCCTCGAATTCTCCATCTCCATCCTCGATGTCTGTGTTGTTATCTGATTCCAAGATTTCTGTGCTTGCCGGAGAGGGTTGATCGTTATCTTCTATTTGGATTGGCTCTATATTTTCGATTGGAGAAGGTATCATAGCATTTTCCCAGGATTCTCTATCCATGGCAAGCATCTCTTCTATGTTCCGGGATGTAGCCGACTGAAGGGGTTTGGACTTGTGTTTCTTCCGCGAGGGACCTTCATCTATCCCTTTACCCTTGTCTTGAACTGCAGATTTATCGGCTTCTTTTCTCTTTTTGGAGTTGGCAGCATCTGTTTGTCCATCAGCATGAGATGCACCGGCGTTCGAAGAACATGACTCGGTGTCTCCCATCAACTCGTAGGTAAATTGCATATTTCTCTGTTTTAGCACTTCTACTTGCCTATCTATCCACCACTGAGAGTATTTGAAAACAGGGCGCATCAAAGTGGTTAGATCACCCATCTCAGGTTCGAACCATTTCATAGGTGGAAGCGGCTCATTTTCCTTGAAGCCTGGCTGCACATATATCCCGTCATCTTGTAGCTGGTCAGGTATTTTGAAAAGCTCTGTCGCTCTGATCATGCTCAGGGGTAACCTTGACCATAATCTTCTTCTTACATCGTATTCATCGGCTGCGTTGGCCCAAAAGTCCTCTAGGTCAACCCGATGTTTGTATCTTTCTCCGTCCACAATCTTGATGTGATGAAGCGGATCGAAGTTGCTTCTGGCTTTGTATGATATAAAAGGATACTGTTGAATCTCCAGTCGAGCAACCTCTGCTGCTTGGGCTGTTGGGCATGACTCCTCCATGTTGCCGATGAAAAAGGGGAAGGTGACGGCAGCCTTCTGCTTAGGTCTTTGGATGTTCTAATATGTTTCTAGTTGCCTTAGCACTTCCAACAACACCATCCTATTTGTCGGGTAGACAGGCAACCTATAAGGATTTCCGGAAAATCCCTGGATTCTGATGTAGGTGAACTTTGGATATTGAATAAACCAGAATCCATACCGGCTTATCAAGCTTTTGGCTTCATGCGAGAGTCTCTGGTGCGTTCCGCCCTGAAGAAGCCGGGTGATATACATCAAGAATGCATCGTGAGCTCTCCGGAAATGGGACTTCTCTTTCAGCTGCAGCTGTGGATAGCAGTCGTAGACTTTGAATTTCCCCTCACCGTTGCCGACCACGCCTTTGCATGTCAAGCCAGGATATTTATAATATCTTGCCAATGAATAAACAACGTATGAGCTCATGTGGAAAACTTTGGTCTGTTCAAAGTTGACCAACTGTTCGTGCAAGCTGTCACTGATCATCCTGGACCAATTAAACATTTTGACTCCAGTGATTATCTCATCAATAAAATAATACATCCATTCTTCGAAAGGGGCACCGTGAGCACTGCCTACCATTCTGTTAAGTAGCAGAACGATATCACCATATTCTTCTTTGAAGTGGGTTCTGATCAACCTTTTAGGCATCTTGCTGGCAGTAGGCTTTGGTTTTAGCAACCAATTTTTGTTTATATTCGATGCACATAGATCCTTCTGACTTTGATAGAGTTTGAATGTGTCTTGTTTGCTGCGGTAGGATGTTCGGTTATATACTGGAATGCCAAAAGTCTCCTGGATTGCTGGTTCAGACAAGTAAGCAAGGACTCTCCCGTCAGGAGCTTCAATCTGTCGGTCTTGTGCGTTGTAATGAAGTGCACACTCTACTATTAACTCAGGACATTCTTTTGCTGGTGGAAATCCAGCTGCATGGACGATTCCGTTTCGCATCATCCTCATGGCGATTGGCGTTGGCAGACGTCCGTCAGTTCCATACATTCTCTTTCGGAAATCTTCAAGATCAACATGGCCGAGGTCTGTGTCAAGAACGTGCTCCCACTTGGACTTGATCTTTGACTGAGTTTGGACACCTTTGCTTGCAAATTTCATCTTGGCTGCTTCGAAAAATAGATCTGCAAGAGAAAGGAAGAAAGGAAAATCAGAATTCGATATTAAAATCAATTTGAAAGAACATTCCAGCTGGTAATCAACTTAGACTTCACGAAAAATAACAAGCTGGAATGAAAATGAATGGTGGAGCTTCATGTTAACATGAAATGGACAAGAAAAATCTGCCTTGTGACTTCGTGAAGACGTGATTGCGACTGCAATGCAAGCTGATAACAGAATATTTCTTTCACTTTGCTGCAAAAATCTTTCAGCCTTTTGCCTTAAACACTTTTCTCTCACCACCTTTCTTCTCAAAATCGAGTGATTGCAAAAATGAAAAATGAAATCACTTATAGAAGTGAGAAGGTCGATCATTTTAGCATATTTGCAAAGTTTCCTTTGCATCAAGTTCGAACTCATTCTTTCACTTTGTTTCTGAATGGCAAGTTCTATCCTTAACAACTTCGTCCGGGAAAGTTTCTAATTTCATTCACAGTCCAACAAGACTCTTTTTCTCACTTTCCAATTTCGAAATTTTCATGACTTATCTCCTTTTTGGTGTTGGAAATAAAATATTAAAATAATTAAAAATAATTATTTTATGTGTCCATTCCAACCCGTTCGATTTTATGGCTAATTACTTTTGATTTTTCGAAAATTTCTCGCCATATTCTCGATCATCCAATTTATTTGTCCATGATTTTTTTTTATCGTTTCTCAAAAATACTTGGCCATGTCCGATTTTATTTGGCCAAAAATGTTTCTTGTCCGACATTTTCTAGTCACGTCCAACTTTTTCTTAGCCATGTCCAAAGATTTTCTAGCCATGACTTGTCTCTTGTCCAAAATTCTTTCGCCATGTCCGATTTTATTCATCCAAATTCTCTTGATTTTTCACAAATTTTCCTTGACAAATCCAATTTTATTTCGTCCATTTGCTCAATTTTTCTAGCCATGGCGAAGATTTTTCTTCATATTTTCTTGGGCGAATCTTCAAGTGCCATGTATATTTTAGCTTTTCAAAGGCTTGGACTTAGGCGAATTTCAATTTTTATACTCTTGATACATGGCGGACTTTAGCCTTTTCTTTGCCATTCGTGCCTTAGCCATTTTTTCTTTCCTTTCATCTTAGGCGGATTTCATCAACTTTGTAGCCACTTTACCTCTTTGCTAGGGCGGACTTTGTTGGTTCTTTGGCCATTTTATCTTGCTTAGGGCGGACTTTGTTTCTTTATCTGCCATTTGACCCTTTGCTTTAAGCGTTTTCTTCTTCCCTATGGCGGACTTCAGCTTGCCTTTGGCCACTTTATCTTTACTTTGTCCATGCCTTAGTCATTTTTATCTCATTTTACTTTGGGCGGACTTTGGCTTCTTTCTAGCCACTCCTTTTATGTCTAGGGCGGACTTTGGGGTTATGCTTGCCATACATAGGCGGACTTCAACATCTTCTTTGCCACTTCCATTTTGACTTAGGCGGACTTCCTTGTTTCCTTGGCCAATGGACCTCTTGCATAGGGCGGACTTGCTGCTTTGGTTGGCCAAGACTAGGGCGGACTTCATGCTTTCCCTTGCCAACTTGAAACTACCTAGGGCGGACTTCATGCCTTCCTTAGCCATTGCTCAATATTCTAGGCGGACTTCCATGTTTTTGTTGCCATTTACAAGGGCGGACTTGCATGTATGTTTGGCCATTGCCTATATTTTCCAAGGCGGACTTCATTACATCTGTTGCCATTTCACTCTTGGCTGGGGCGGACTTTGTGACATGGATGGACATGTATAGGGCGAACTTTGGCCTTCTCCAAGCCATCCACCTTTTGCCTTAGACATTCTTTCTGTTTCCCAGGGCGGACTTCATGCTGTGACAGTCCATGGCCACTTTAACTTAGACATTTCCAAGGGCGGACTTGACAGACTTCATTGCCATTGCCCAGATTTTCATGCCATTTACATCTTTGACAGAGGCGGACTTGGCAAACTTCATTGCCATTGCCCAGATTTTCATGCCATTGATCAGATTTACAGGCCATTGACCAGTTGGCTGAAGCTTCTTATCATCCATTTCCTCTGTGCTTAGGCGAATTTACCAGTTTTCTCCATGACTGTGCTCAGATTTTCCATGAATTTCCAGATTTCTTCACAATTTTCCAGATTTCTCCATGAACTTCGTGAACTTCTTGCAGATTTCTTCATGAATGTTCAGATTTCTTGATGAATTTCATCAAATCTTCAACCATTTTAGTGCTTTTACCAGATTTCCCAGTGATTTTCCAGAATTTCTCACCATTTTTGAATGAATTTTCCAGGTTTTTGAACTTTTTTGTGATTTTTCCAGATTTTTACCAAAATTTCAAAAAATCTTCGAATCGATTTTCTGAGAGTTTCGTTGCTCGTTTCGAACTTCTGAGTGCGTTTTCGAAACTCGTGACCCTTCTAAAAATAGAAACTTTCTAAAAATAGAAATTTTCCAAAAATAGCAACTTTCTAAAAATAGACCCTAAAAAATAGGGATCCCAGAATTGCCCAAAAGTGCCAAAAAAATAGGTCCTAAAAAATAGGGGGCCCGGGGTGAGAAACCCTAAAAATATGGAAGTGTCAGAATCGACCGAAACGACAGTCGATCTTCGTCTCCCAGGCCTTCTAAGCACAATGGTGATGTTTGTACATTGATCCAGACTCAAATTCACTGACTCGACTCGGGTGACCGTTCAAAATTGAAACTAAAAAACCCCCAAACGAAGAGCAGACAAAACGAAAGCAGGCGAAAGCAAAACCCTAAAAGCAAATGACAAGGGTCCCCATCTGCAATGGGGCGAGGTGTGAGTTAGGTCACAACAGGTCCCCATCTTGAATGGGGCGATGTGTGAAAAGGTCACAACATCTGGCGACTCCATGGGAAAGTGTTGAAAAACACTTTAAGAATTGAACTCAGATTAATCTTCCTCAAACCATCATACGGAAAGGACACTTACTCAAAAGGGGAGAAGAATCCGATATTGGATCAAAACACTTTCATCTAAAACCTTGTGAGTGTGTGCGTGCATTCCATCTCTGAACCATGTCGACTTCCGGAATCGGTCGTAGCAGGTTATATAAATATCTTAACTTCAAAAGCATCCTGGACATTGCCTCGCTGCCAGTCAGGCGTCCATAGCCCCGACGAGGTTATCGCTACAATTCTCACGAATATTGCTCCACTGCCGGCCGGGCGTCTATAGCCCCGGTGGAGTTACTCGTATGTTCCCAAAACCAATATCTTGTAGTATTTCTTTCTTTTTCATTTTCTCATTTTTCTTTTCTTTCAGATTTTTCTTTCAAGCACATTTTCTTTTCCATTATTTGATTTCTCCGTCAATTCCTCAATTGGCTGGCAGGCAATGAAGCCTCCAATGGGTTTGAGAATTGCAGTGGCGCTGAAGCAAGATGTAAAATTTTCACCTGCCAAAACTTTTCCCAAGAAACCAAAATGACTTAGAATGGAGATAGGTAAGATTTTTAAGGTCTTTAGACTCGCGTGTTGAGACACAATAACGGATTAACCTCCCGAGACGAGTTCAATCTCTAACTGGATGATAACAAGAGGAAAACAACCTTAATTCTTTTCAAAAATTTATGCAAATTCCAGTGAAAGAAACCATGTTGTGAAAGTTAAAACATCATCACCCCCTTCGCAACGGGAAAACCCAAAAATCATTGCCCATTCCAAACCAAAACCACTTGAGCGGACAACTCAAGGGGGCGGAAACGCCAAACCAAAAACCCAAAGGGCAACAAACCAAAACCAAAACCAAAACGAACCGAAAAGCAAGGAAAAGCAAACGGAAAGCACAAACGGGAAAGCAAACCCTAATCTAATTATGTTACAAAGCAGGCTCTCGGAGAGAACCTAGGACTGGAAATAATGCTTGAGGAACTGTCCGTTGACGGGCAACGGGACATCCTCCCCTGTCAAAGTACGCAATCTGAATGCATTATCCCCAAGGATTTCAGAAATTTGATATGGGCCCAACCACAACTTATCAAACTTATCGTGATCACCTTTCTTCTCGTGGGCCTTGTCCCAATATAAAACCAAGTCAGAAATCCTGAACGACTTGATCTTAGCCTGTTTATCAAACCATCTCTTTACTATAGCTTGGTGCTTCGTTAGATTCTCAAGAGCTTCATCTCTTTTCTCTTCTAGATGCATTAACTGGGACAGTCTTATCTGAACTTGATCCTCTCCCTCGAGGTACTCTTGAATGAATTGGAGAGTTGGGATTCTTAACTGCACTGGGAAAACTGGATCCTGTCCGTAAACCAAATGGTATGGAGACGTTCCCAAGGAGCTCTTTGTTCTTATCCTGTCTGCCCAAAGAGCAAACCTCAACTGTGTGTGCCAATCTTTCGGATTTTTGTCTAACAACTTCTTAATGGCATTCAATAAGTTCTTGTTTGTGGACTCTGCTAGTCCATTCCCTTGCGGATAGTAATTGGAGGAAAACCTCAATGTAATTCCATATTCAAAAGCCCAATTGGAAAACTTTAGTGATGAGAAAGCTGAACCGTTGTCGCTGACCAAAACATGGGGGCATCCGAATCTTGTCACAATATTCTCTTCAAGAAACCTTATAACCACTTCCAACGTGCACTGCTTCAAAGCCTGCGCTTCTGTCCATTTGGTGCAGTAGTCTGTCGCTGTCAAGATATATCTGTGTTGTCCTGATGAGGGCGGATTGATCATACCAATAAAATCTAAACCCCACTTTGCAAAAGGTCTCACTTCAATCACTGGTTGCAAAGGCATAGCGGGATGCCTTCCTCTATTAGCTGTCGTCTGGCATACGTGACAAGCCTTCACATGCTCATAAGTGTCTTTAAAAAGCGTGGCCCAGTAATATCCAGCTCTTAGGATTTGATGAGCTGTGGCCAGACTCCCTCCGTGTCCGGTTCCAAACTTCTCATGGAAGTGTTCCATCAACTGTTTTGCTTCTTGTTTTCCTACACATCTCAAATAAATACCTTCATAATTTCTCCTGTAGAGAACTGATCCTTGAAGCATAAATCTTTGGCTCCTCATTCTCAATGCTCTCCGCTGGACTGGATTCAAATGGCGAGGGCATCTGTGATTCAGCAAGTAATATACCGTGTCGTCGTACCATTCTCCAGGGGACACTTCCTCTAATACATAAGCTTGTTGAACCAATTCTGGACCGACCATTGCGATCGTCTGAGCCAAAGCCTGTCCTCTGACTAACTTCATCGGCTGTATCTCTATATCATACTCTTGCAAAGTGGCGACCCACTTTCCTCTTCTTTCACCTAACTCATTCTGCATCAACAAAATCTTCACCGTGGCGTCTGGAACAATCGCGTGGATCTTGCTCCTCAAGATGTAATGTCTGAATTTCTTGACGGCCTTCACTAAGGCATACGCCTGCTTCTCAATGCTTGGATACCTCAGCTCTGCTTCTTTCAACGGTGAGCTCATAAAAGCAATTGGATGTTCATCTTTTTCTTCAGTTCTTTGGGTCAACACCGCTGCACAGGTGTGCTCTGAGGCAAACGAATATAAATAAAAAGGCTTTGTATAATCCGGACTGACCAGCACTGGAGCGTCTACTATAGCTTGCTTGATCTCATCAAAAGCCTTCCTAGTCTGTGGGGTCCATTCCACCCTTGCATCTTTCTTCAGCATTTCATTTAGGGGCCTCACTATCTCAGCAAATCCGGTTATAAACTTT
The DNA here is from genome assembly GCA_007258455.2 of Sequoia sempervirens. NCBI lineage: Eukaryota > Viridiplantae > Streptophyta > Pinopsida > Cupressales > Cupressaceae > Sequoia > Sequoia sempervirens. The sequence continues at coordinate 8,244 of VDFB02289968.1, forward strand.
CTGACAAAATTGATCTTGCCGAAGAATGACCTTAATTCTTTCTGAGTGCCTGGCAAACCAATCCTTGAGATAGCTTCAATACGTTCAGGGTCAATTGATATACCCTTTTCTGAAATAACGTGACCCAACAGTTTACCTTCGGTGATGCCAAAGATACATTTCTTAGCATTCAGAGAAACACCAAATCTTCTGCATCTCTAAAATATCTTTCTTAAATCTTCAACGTGATCTCCTCTTTTCTTTGAGAACACAGTTAGGTCATCCATGTAAATAATAATACACTTTCCGACAAGATCTCGAAAAGCGATGTCCATTGCCCGCTGGAAAGTGGCTCCCGCGTTAATCAAGCCAAAAGGCATTCTTCTGTAGGCAAATGTTCCCCACTTTGTGGTGAACGCAGTCTTCAGTCTATCTTCATGTTCAACCATCACTTGATTATATCCTGAATATCCGTCCAAAAAGGACATCATCTGTGAACCATTCACTATTTGCAACACTTCATCTAATGAAGGCAAGGGGTAATTGTCTTTCTCAGAGGCCCTGTTCAAATTTCGAAAGTCGACACACAACCTTATCTCTCCATTCTTCTTTCTGACAGGCACGAGATTGGCGACCCACGTGGAGTGCCTTACTGGAAAAATAATCCTGGCTGAAAGAAGTTTCTTGACTTCCTGATAAATCAACGGTTCCAGTAATGGATTCACCGGCCTCTGCCTAAATGGCTTGCTGCCTGGTTTCAGTGGAATTGTATGTGTAATCAGCGATGTATCATATGTTTTGAGGTCTTCGTATCCCCAGGCTATCACCTCTGGAAATTCTTTCATGACCTTTAAGATGCCTTCTTTCTCTTCAGGTGTGCAAACTTTTCCAATAAAAACGTTTTTCACTTGTTCACTTGTTCCTAGATTGACAGGTTCACAATCATTGCCTTGCGTGCTTTGATTTCTGCTTAATCTGTCAGTATCAAATAGCCTTTCCAACTCGACCATCCCTTTTGGAATTACATTGGTCTTCAAATTCAAAATTCCTTCTGTATCATATTCTGCTTCCTCAGTTTCCTCCTCATCAATAATTTGTGCTTCGAACACTCCTGAGTTCGTGAGAAAATCCAGAATTTGCTTGTCGTCTTCAAACACTTGGAAATTCTTTATGTTATCAGGGATCGCCGGGGTCGAAACCAACTCTACTGTGAACTTCTTCAATCCTTCCATTGCCAAAGGCTCCAAAGAACTGGCAGCTTGTGCCAAAGAGTTTGCAACGGTGTTTTTAGATCGGTAGACTTGCTTTATGTTGAATGCATCAAAGCTCTCTATCAGGTCCCAGACTCTGTTCCGGTAACGGTTCAATCTCTTGTCGTGGCAAGCAAACTGCTTCTTTACTTGTCGGACCACTATGTCAGAATCTCCAATGGCATGTACAATCTTGGCTCCTTTCTGAATTGCAAGGAGCAATCCGTGGATCAAGGACTCATACTCAGCAACGTTGTTGGTGCATGAAAACTGGAGCCTATAGGAACCCAAATAAGCTTCTCCTGTCGGGCTAACCAATTCAAATCCTGCTCCATTTCCTTTCTTAGACTTTGATCCATCGAACCTTAAAGTCCACACTTGATTATCTGTAGAAGTATTGGGAGACCGAACACGTGTCTTTTCTTGATTGCACACCTCTGGAGTCTTTTCTTTATCTTTTGACTGAGTCGTATCATTTCTTGAAACACTATTCTCTTCATTCATCTTTTGATGTTCTATTAAAATCTCCCTTTCTTCATTCGTCTCCTGATGTTCTTCCTGTAATGAAGTATGGGGGACAAGCCTAGCAACTTGCTCTAGTGCCACTTTGCACATGGCACAAGTGATTTCTGAATGAAATGATTCGTGTATTCGGCACCAGTTAGGAAGCAACAAATTCTTAATTGAAGCATCTTTCCCTAACTCTGTTTCTTGCTTCACGCTGTTTAGGACAAAGTCCCTGAAATTCTCAAATGTTCCTCCACCTTCACTATCGCTTGAGTCACTTTCAATCAACACTTCGGTGGAGCTCGTGGTTTCTTCCAAACATTTTCCCTCGTTTGCACTTTGCAGCATCAATACCTCTTGCTTGACAGGCCTATATGAGCCTAAGTCAGTCTCTATAAACATGATTTCATTATCTTCTCCATATTCCGTGATCATCAGCTTCAATCTCGGTGTACTCTCGACCTTGATCTGATTTGGGACTCCCTTCCATGGAAGCCACATGTGGGAGAAGTCCGTTGCAATGTACCCATTCAATTTTCTTGCCCAGTCCCGGCTCAGCAACATGCCATACCCATCCGGTATGTCGACCACTGATATGTCAATACAGCTCTGGATTCGGGGATCAGCTGACAACTGCATATGAATATTATTTAACTCCCCGACCACTGGTACTTCGGTCTTGTCTAGTTGAGTCACCTTCTTGGTGGTATGCAACGGGACTATGCCCAACCTTTGACACACCTTCAATGGCATGACGTTGCTAGAAGCACCGGAATCAATCAAACAATTGTGCAATAACTTTCCAAAGATTCTAACTGACACCAAGAACGGGGCGGGCTCATCCTTCCCCTGGTAGAAGACAACTGGCTTCTTCCTTTCTTCGGGTACAATGCTCTTTCTTTCATTCTTTTCATTTCCCTTATCCAATGGAACTTGATTGCCCTGGGCAACCCTTTGCGTCTGCTCTTGTTTTTGCTCTGTGGGAAAATTGAATCTAACTCTTCTTTTATCTTCAGTTCTTAGCTTTTCAGGTTCACTTGAAGATCCTTGTACTACCCCCACAAAACCTTGCGACTGCTGTGGAGCTTCCCAAGCGTTGAATGGCGCGTAAGACACTTCTTCTACCATATTCGCGCTCTGCACGGGACGTGACTGTGCATTGATTTGAGGACTCCTTGACGAACTAGGTGTTTCTTGAGGTGTACTTTTTGCAACTGGTGTTTCATATAAGCTTCCCAAAATTGTGTCTCTAACTTCAGAGATTTTCATTAACTCATACAAGGGAAGACTAACCTTTATCTTCTTAACTTCTTCTAGCACATAAGAACTTAATCTTTTCATATCTTCTCTTGGAAGATTGTCCTTCTGAGGACGCTGCATCACGTGGATTGGCTGTTGCTGGACAGTCTGTTGTCCATTTCTATTCTGCATCACGTTCTGTTGTCTATACTCTGGAGAATCCCGAGGCAAATTCGGATTATTGCTCGCATTTGGATTCGGCGGGGTTGCAAAATTATTCGGAGGAATAGAGGACGTCAAAGGCTCTTTCTGGTGATAAGTCCTCTGGTACACCTTAGGTGCTGCTCCTCCGGAAGTCTGGAATGCTTGCACCTCTCTACTTCCTTCTACCAACACGCTATTATCGAGAGGTGGGAAAATGTAGTTACCCTGGTCATATGGCTCCTCTGAATAAGTACCTTGAACTTCTGAATATGTCTGAGCCTCTGAATAGACTTGAGCTTCTTCATAAACTGGAGCGTCTGGCGCCTCCACGGGACCATTAGCCGAAGCTGGTGGAAATCTATAATTAGCTTCTGGTGGCGCGTAGTTCTGATATCCGGACACAAGATTGACACTTTCTATGATTAGTGCCTGGTCATATCTTTGCACTGGCACAATCTCATACCCAGTGGTCGGAGGATTCTCAGTACCTTCTGTGCTTTTTACTTCTCCTTTAAAGATATCAGCTGCTACTTGAAACTCATGGCATTGTAATTCTGAGTGTTGACTTGTGTTATGAAGCCGACACCATCCTGACATAGCAGCTTCTGCCAGAAATACTCTATCCGTGGGACGATTTTCCGGAGGCGGCGGGTTATCTAGCGGTGATGGAACTCCTCCATTGTTAGGTCCGGTATTCCAGGACCTCTTCTGATATCCTTGATTATTATTTCGATACCCATGACTGTTGTCATGTCCATGTCCTTGATGGGCATCTTGATGCTGTTGAGGATTATTGTGATATCCTCGATTGGCACCTGGATGTGCCTGATAATTCTTTATCATTGATTGCATTTGGTTATTTTGATTTCTGAGGTGAGTCACCTCAGATGACAGCCTTTTCATTTGTTCTACTAATTCTCTCATTTCATCTTTCTCCTCTTGTGTCCTTGTTGCAGGTACTGTATTCTGGAGATAGACAGGCTGTGTTGCTGGAGTCTGGGATAGAGGTACCCCAGGATGGAGAATCAATTGATCTGATGGCGGTGTAACGTGATACGCTGGTTGTGGAACTGGATTCAACGCTGGAATCTGCTGATTCCATGCCGGAGTAAGAGTCTGCATCTGATTATTCGTGGTGACCAAGCCAGTGTACAAAGAAGGTCCAGTTATGTTTTGGCCCATATTCTGACTTACTTCAACCGCCTTAGCATATGCTTGATTCATATCCGCTGGGATGGGATGAGCTTGTCTCACAAACATAGCGGTCAATGGGTCCAAGGCTGCATAGTAATTTTCCCTTGCATCGGGAACCATGTACGGAGTACGTAGCCTTGTGAGAGCCTTTTGGAATCTGTTGTTGAAGGCATGAATAGGCTCTTTATCTTGTCTTCTTACCTCCGTGAACTGGCGGAAGAGTTCCACTGGGGTGATCGGAATACCGAACTTCCCAATGAAAGCCTCCTTCATCTGCTCCCATGTTCTGATGGACCCAACTGGCAAATGTATAAACCAAAAGTGAGCTTCTTCTCCCAAGGAATATGGGAACAATCTGCACGCCACATCCGCGTATGCAATTTGTCTATTTCGCAAATGATCTTCAAACATCTTAATGTGATCCTCTGCAGAACGGTTCGGATCATGGACTTGATACTTGGTGCAGAAATGCTCCGGATTCTTTGGCATGTCATGGTAGTCCGCAAACTCTAGAGGAGATGGATTGGTGACTAGCCAAGTAGCACCGTTAGGAGCGGGTTGGCCTCCTGGTTGAGCCATTGCTTGATTTGGATATCTCCTCTGATATACAATTACTGGAGTTGTGGTAGCCTGAACTGGTGGTTGTTGCTGAACGAACACTGGTGTGGTAACTTGAACGGCTTTAGGTTGGGCGAACCTTGAAGCACTTGGTGGAGTTCGGAACAAACTTGTAATCTCTTCTCCGCTTTCTTCACTAGACTGAGCTTCTTCGTTTGAAAACACTTCTTCACTTGACTCAGCTTCTTTACTCGGATGGACTTCTTTCTTCTTCCTTGCTCTAGTGGGCAATTCTAACTCCACAAAGTCTTTGGATGAACTTGGCGCGGACCTCAGAATTCTTTTCAACTTATCGGGTGAGAATGAACTGATTCGATCCAGGATGTAGCTGATTACTGTCGGCGGGGAAGAGGAGCGAGTGGTAGTCTTTGATCGAGCAAATTCCTTTCAATTGCAACTTGGATTTCAATAGCCTTTTCTTCTTCTTCCTCCAACACGAAGCAAGTTCTCATGTACTGGGCGTAGCTCTCCTTTGTCCTCCAAGCAAGATTGTTCAACCCTGAAAGAATGTCCTCCTGGTCGTCGTTGAATCCCAAGTTAGGCTGCAACACTGGAAATATTTCTCTATGCGGTAGCACCATCTTTACTCATGATAATTTCTTTCTCCAATAAATTTCTTTTCAATGAAATCCCTTCTTATTTGAAAATGACTACTTTACTGCGAAGAATCCTTGAAGGCCCTCCTTCTAGCGCCAGTTTTCCCTGTTGATGCGGTTTTTGTGACCATACCAAACAGGCAGAACAAAATAGTTTTGGGGCTACTCCGTCCTCTCTTGATCAAAGTATTCCATGCGCTAAGATTGCGAGAAAGTTCGCATGTTCAACTCCAAGGTTCCTTTAGTGCGAATAGACCCAGTTTGGTTGATGTGTATTGCTGTGTTCGTACGAGGGAACTTACACAATTGTCCAGATTTCTTGCAGTCAGCAGCTAATGTATGATATTAAAGGGGAATTCTTACGTGTATGATTTGGCAATGTGCTCTCTCCCCTAAAACTAATCAGAAAGTACGGAAAGTAAGAGGGAAAGGGGCTAAGAAATTTATACTCTATTCTAAATGCAGGGTATGTGGGGCTTCGTCTCAATAAACTTCAACCGGATTTCACCTAGCCTCCGTCGGACAGCCTCAGCAAAATCGGTGCAATCTTCAAAGGGGATAGCGAAAGGTGTTCAAGTTATAGTTTAACATACGTACACCATCAGAACAACGCATATAAGTATGTAAGCCATAACCGAAGTTAAACACAAGATAATGTCCAGTTGACCACGCAAGGCAGACTTATCATCAACAAGCCGCTAGTGGTATGGAATAAAGTGAAGCTATCTCAATAAAACACCACACACCGAAGTAAGCTACTTGCATGAATCTAATCTACTTGGATACGAAAGGAAGAAGAAACCTTGCTAGCATTTCATGACAAGACGAATTTCATCATCAATGAAAAGATCTATTATCATAAAATGTGTTACACAACAATCTCCTCAAAAGTTTTCAAAGGGAAAACTTTCTTTCTTCTCCAAATTATGCAAAATGCTCTACAATACTACACTATCTAGCTCTCTCAATGTCTACTCTGATTCTAACTGATCTTCTAATATTCTGATTCTAATTGATCTTCTAATATTCTGATTCTAATGAATTACAAATGAGGGGGACTCCCCCTTTTATAGCTAGCCAAGTCCCAAAGGACGGCTAGGGTTACAATCAATAGAGTGGCCAGAACCGTGCCACCTCAGCCCTAACCCTAAAAACTGCCAGAATAGGGAGTGGTACATTAAATGAAGCAAAGATTCCCACTCACTCCCAAAATAGCAAATGCAATAAATGCTCCATACTCAGTCTTCTAGAAGATCTTCGTCCAGAGTGTGTTCCCATTGGCCTTCGACCGCCAACTCAACAAATCTGCTAAATACGGCCTCAACCTCATGAACTGAAATAGGCGGAACACAATCCAACTGAAACTCTAACACGTGTGAGTGCTTTGCCTTGTACAAGATTTTCTCCAAGCAGCTAATGAGTCTGCGTGTTACGGATCAAAGTGGAGAATGTGCGGTATTTCAAAGTCATCTGTACAAAGGTCTTAACATCTGCGAAGAAGGGAACCAGCAAACCCCTCAAATTATCAAAATTTATCTCATCTGGATTCAGCCGCCTAGCAAATATGGCCTCGAAAGGTGTTCTGAACTCCATCTATGATATTGGCCATAGCCTTGTGTACCCTGGCTGAATCTGCCTGTGCTGCATCGAAGAAGCCACGCCCTGTGATAGCCGAAGAATACCACCGAGAGAAATCGTATCGGTCATTCGCCTGAATGACACCTCCATCAATCAGCAAAGCTGCAATGGCACATGCCTCAATACCTCAAAGGCCGTGGATCACCTTACTCGATAGATAGAGCATCGCCCCAAGCATGATCCACCGCATCCATCGGAGTGCCACAAAATAGAAGAGGCTGTTGAGAAAGGCAAAGGCAAGGTCCTCCATAAATTTCTCTGTCTCGGTCACGAACTCCTGTGACCCATTTAATACGCCCTCTGTATCCTCCCCAACTCTACTAAAACATTTGATGCGACTCTCTAGGAATATGCGGAATCTATCAGCGGTACATCCTTCGAGCGAGACAAGCTGTTTGAGCATTATCCAATCAAGGCCTTGTGTTCTCGTTTCAACTTCTTATATTTTCCTTCCTTCTTGAACAATCTATCCTTGAGGGCAAGGAAGGAGTTATCACACTCCTCAACAATCTGAGCACTAGTAGGGCGTCCCAAGTCCAGAGTGGTGACCACATAGTTTTCAGGAGCTGCTTCATTCCGGTCACACTCGACTCGTGGGACAGCAACGTGAAGAGTACGAGAGCCATCCTCATCGGTGGAGATCTTCGAAAACTTTCTTGCCTTCTTCTTCGGTGGAGGAGCACTGATCCGGTTCAAAAACTCTTCCATCTCAAGCTGCTGGATCAGCCTCCTCTTTTCGAGGGCTTCTTACGCTACAGTCTCATGTCCCGGGCACCTGCATTATAATATATCAAGGGGCTGCTACTCACATTGCCTCGACTTCTCTTTGTTCCGCTAGCACCACTCGTTACGTGAGGCTCATTGTCCCTCCGGTGGTAGGAATGTCACGACTTATATCATCATCATATGCATCATTCATGGCGGCTTCTATCTCACGCGCTGTGGCCGGTCGTGTGGTCCCCTCATCATCCTGGCGATCGAATCGCGGTACATTGGCACTCGGCCAATTGACTCCCTAGTGGAGTGAGATATCATCACGTATCTAAATTTTTTGATTCATTTGCAATTCTCGATCAGCGAGCAAAGACCTCGGCAATAGCGGAGGCGATGTCTCCAACGATAACGCCCGCGTGACTCGTGGAGGTTCTGGCTGAACTATTTCTTTCTTTCTGGACTCTGGTCCTCTTGTGATCTGTTTCTTCCTTCCTGTGGTGGGCGTCCTGTGATCTCCCATCAAGTTGTAGGTCAAGGCAATTGACCTACCTTTCAATCTGCTCACCTTTCTATCAACCCATGCCCTGGTGAATGTCATAACCGGGATGGATAGAGTATCAAGATCAACAACCTCGGGCTCTGACCAATCAACAGGCGGAAGTGGAGTGTCCCGAACGGCTGCATAGTCTGGATGAACAACATCCATGTCCTCATTGACACAGTGGGAGCTGGAACTACCTCACACTCCTCACGATGAATGGCTCGGCAGCAGAGAACATTCTCTTCCTTGCTTCAATTTCATCAAGCATCAGCTAATAATCTTCTATGTTGGCCTTATGTTTGAACTCCTAAAATGAGGGCAATTGATGTTATAGTGCGGTCATAATGCTGTAAAAGCTTGTATGATATGAGAAATGATAAAATTGAAGCTCACTTTCAGCTTCTCTAGCTGCCTGTATCGAAGGACACACCTCATCCGAGTTGCCCATCACAATTGGAAACTCTATCCCCCCTTTCTTCTTCTTCTTCTTCTAGATTTTGTCAAAGGCAAGCAACTGTCTAGCTACCTCTAGCATTATTATCTTATCGGTTGGGTACTTAGGCAGCCTATATGGGTATGAAGAAAATCCTTGCAGCCTAATGTATGAAAATCTCGGAAATTGTATAAACCAGCACCCATACCTCTCAATCAGCTCCTGGGCATCTCTAGAAATTATGTGATGTAATCTCTCCTGAAGTAGCCTCGTGATGTACATGGGGAATGAATCGTTGACACGCTTGTAGTGGGTTGTGCTCGACAGGTGCAACTGTGTACACGCCTCATGGATCTTGAATTGGTGAGAGCCACAACCGATGGGTTCCTTGTAAGAAATTCCTCTGTACCTCGTCATTCGTGCCAACATGTAAACAAGATAGGAGCTCATGTAAAACGTTTTAGTCCTTCGCAAGCTCAGGAGTTGCTCATGTATATTGTTGCTGATCATCTCAGCCCAATTGACATAATCCTTTCCTTCTAACACCAGGTTGATGTAATAAAACATCCAAGGCTCAAAAATATAAGACTGACTACCCGACTCAGCAACATGATAAGATCACAGTACTCTTGCTTTAGGTCTTCGGCTATGATCTGCTTCAGCAACTTCACACGAGATGGCTTAGGAGTGCTCATCCAGTGAGTGTTAATTGTATCCATGCACCGTTCAAAAGCAGAAGCATACATCCGCTCCGCTCGCTCCCTGGACTTGTAAATCATGTTTCTATGCACCGGGATCCCGAAAGCTTCACCAATGGCTGCCGGAGTGAGATTGGCAAGTACTTGGCCATCTGGTGACATGATCGACCGGTGTTCTTTCTCGTAGCAGTTGGCGCATTCCATTATAAGCTCCGAACACCGAATAGCTGGCGGAAAACCAGCAGCTGCATATAATCCACTTCGGACGATGTTGTGCGAAGTGACCGAAGCCCGATGACTTCCAATCCCGAACAGCCTGTTCTTGAAGGTCTCCAAGTTGACGGAGCCCAGGTTCGTGTCTGTCAACTTGCCCAATTTCGAAATGAACTTTGATTCTTGCATGAACGTTTTGCTGAGCTTCTTGATCATAGCCTGTCTTGAGGCACCATTGTCCTTTCCGGTTGTCCTCGCTTCAGCCATCTGCAACATAACAAACGTTCATCAGCAATTAGATTAAATAAAATAAGGCATTGTAGGGGCTGTAGTCGGATTCTAGAAGCTGCAATAATTTTCATGCTTGCAAACCTCAGCTTCTTCCTTGAATAAATTTGAATTCCGACACTTAGAGCAAGTTTCTAAGTGAACTTTGATGACTTTACTTCACAATCAGCAAATTGAATGACCTTGTATCAGCAATCAGCAATTTTAACTACTTCGTATCAGCAATCAGCAATCTCACACTAGCAAGTTCGTACTTTAAAAGTTCCTCAATGTTTCATCTCAATACAAGGCGTCCCTTCCAACTTTACTTCAGCAATGGCGTTTTACTTCACTAAGCTTAATTAATATAAGCAAGTACGAATCCAAATTCTTAGCAACCGGCGTACTTACTTTAGCAATGAATCAGATTTCAGCCACTAGCAAAGTCGTACCTCCTTCAACTCTCAGCACAAGCAACTCTGAACTTCAGCAAAAACCTCCTTAGCAATGGCGTACCTTTCTTCACTTTCACTCCTCAGCAAAATTCGAACTTCAGCAACTTAAGGCGTCCTCTTCTCAGCAACTCTCAAATGCGCCTCCTCAGCAACTTGCACTCTTTAGCAAAATTCGAACTTCTCCAAGCAACAGTCAGACTTAGCAACTTTGCCTTTCTCCAGTTGTGAAAATGAGTGAAAAACTTCTCCATTTTATAGCTAGAATTCGAATTCTAGAAGGCGTTAATTTTAGCCAGTGCCATTAAACTCCACTACTCCACTTCAAGAATTCGAATTTTCCCTCTCTGATGTTCCTGACACTTGTCTCCAGTCGTCGGGAATATTATTCTTCTAGAAACTTGACTTTGACTGGCGTTCTGGATTTTGCTCTCGAAAATTTGATTTAATTCATCTTCTTTTAACTCACCAGCCGGAGCTCTGTCACTTGAATTCGAATTTTTAACTTCATCATCTGCTCTGGAAAATTCATCCTCGAAGAATTTAATCACAATTATCTAGGCAA
>VDFB02289969.1:0-28704 GCA_007258455.2 Sequoia sempervirens
GATTTCATTACAGGTTACTTGACCAAGTTCTTCTCCTATGTGATACTTCCGATCACTTCCAAAGGATTGATTCTAAACCTACATCCAAATTAACATATTTGAATGGTAGTCAATTGTTCATCAACACAAGCATTTACATTATACTAAATTCATACTAGTTATAATATCAAATTCAATAACCATATATTCTAGATTTCCATTCCATTATCTAACATCAAATGAAATGAAATTTCATTCATACTTTTTCGATAAACAATGTGCAACCATATATATTTCCAATAAAAATTACAAATACATTCACATATGTAATAATTTACCCTAATATTAGATTAGAATCAATGGTAAAGTCTACTGACTTTACCTCCTATAGCAAGATCACATATTTGAGCTTCTCTAAATTGAGATATCTCCTTACTAAATGAATCAATGGAAATGAGGTGTCCACCTTTTAGGAGATGGAATGTTGGGACCTATTTCACACTTTAGTTCAGTAGGAGCCAATATCCCTCAACCAAGTGACTTGATTGAGGAATGGGATAGAGGATTCCTATTATAATTGGATGGGGGTTCACCATTAAATGAAGCTGCAATGGAGAAATGCAAACAATTATGCACAAAACCCTAGAAACTTGAAAGCATGAAATTAAATTGACAAAAGAGAATGAAACATAAGAGTACCTGGAAGACTGATGGAATCAAAACAAGGTCTGAAACTATGAAAATATACTATTTGAGGTACAGCAGGACTGATACACTAGGATTGATACACCAAACTAGGTGATTTAGTCTTGCTATAGGAATTTGGAAAGAATATGGAATCTTCTGGTGGCTAAGAAAGATCTACAAAAGGATTCCAAAAATGGCTATACAAGGACTCATACACCAAGTAGGGTGATTTAGTCATATTACTATGGTTTGATTGATATTTTGTAGCCTCTAGTGATCTTCCACAACTTCCATCTTGTCCAATCTAAAAGTTCAAAAGTTTTAATTTTGATCTGTAGATGAGTTTCTGTGAAGATGAAAACTTTGACAACTTTTTTAACTTTTTCTTCAAAGGATTTTCAACATCCAATTCACCTAGATTTGAAAAAACACATCAAGAGGTAGGTTTTTATTATTATTAAGGAATAGGGGTTTTCCTTGGTCAAACCCTTTTTTGTTAATTAAACCTTGAAATGAAATAGAAAAACATGAAGGAATGATGAATGAACAAATGTAATGTTGCAACTCACCAAACCCCTTGAAATGAAGGCTGCAAACTTGTGTGAAATGGCTAGCATGAATGTGGATCTTAACTCTTGATTGAATTCTTTCTTGAATCATGAAACCTACATAAAAAATGTTATGTCAAACACAAATGATGCATGAAGACTTTGACATGATGCTTGAATCTTGAATGTAGCTTCAAATGCTTGATGATTTTCTCTTGAATTCTTTTGTAAAATTTTCACTTGAATGCTCATAAGATCACTTGAATTTTTCTAGGAGAAATTATGTGAAATAACCTTGTATTTATGCTTGTTTATGCCTAATTTCTTGTAATTACAATACTACAAGCCTAAATCAGATCTAGGACAATAAAATCCCATCAAGAATTTGAATTAAAATAAGTCTAGCTTAAAGTAGGACTCATATGCTAGTTTGGGCATACAATTCCCAATGGCTTAAACTAGGGACACTGATTTCAAGAAGTACCTTGTTCAATGTAACATTTAAAATTAGGCCCCAAGACCTAGGTGGGACTCATATGCCCAAGGTGGTGTATGAGTCCTAGATCCCTAGATCTGGAACACATAACCAAAAACATAGACTTGTAATTTGTCATTTGTTAAATGTCAAGATTATCCATATAAAATACATGTAATTAGGCTTGTGGATCCAAATAGGACCAATTATGGTATAAATGAGCAAAATTTTAATAGGGAGGGCTCAAACAAGTATGTAAATGTAAAGGGATACATTTTTCTACACTACATTTATCCCCCACTTTAGTGAGAGGATGACCTTGCATAAAACTTGCATAAAGTAGACAAATTAGCATCAAGAGGGGTCCAAGTGTAGCAATGCTAGTGAGATAGGAAAACAATGATCAAGACTAATGATCAAGCCCCCATGATCAATATCCTATAGAAAAATAACATAGGAACAAAAGAACACACATGTGAATGATGTATGAAGCAACAATAAGTTACAAGCATATACTATCAAAGACATAAAGAAGAAAGAAAAAGGAAAAAGAGGGTGGATAAAGAATTGACTATTTTTCCAACATGATTTGGATCAAGCCTAAGTTGTTTTAAAAAAATGTTTACAAGTGGAACATGATGTCCACTATGCAAACAACATGCACACTCACATGGGCTAGTGGAATATGATATCCACTAGGTGATTCCCCCAAAAAGTGAGACACATATGCACGTAGTTGGTATGTTCCCACATAGACAAGCAAGTGGCTATGGGAAAGTCATGCCTATGGTCGGATCCCATATGTACTAACCATATCGAATCTATACCTCTTGATAACTTTGATAAGGCACCACACAACATGAACAATGAGATTCATGAGGCAAGCAAAACTTTGTATGCTAACACCCATGAACAAACAAGATGGCTCCATAGGCAAGCAAAGTGTGTTATGCAAGGTGGCCATATAACAGTTATTATAAATGAAAAATAGTGTAAGGTATGTTCAAAAAGGTTTTTTCTTAGTTGATGTAACTTCTCAACCTAGGGAACACCATGCCCAATGTCTCTAAGAGAGGACCAATAAAAGAATAGAAGATTCACAACTTAGGGAATGCATTTCGCTTGGCATTACCACTAAGAGAAATATAATATGGTAAGAAAGATCACACTCTTGAAGGACATCAAACCAAAACACCAAGAGAAAGAAGCATCACATGAAGTAAGAAAACCACACAATGAAACATGACTTACAATTGAAATGAAAAAGAATAATTCCAATGTATGCCCCCACTTTAAACAAATTTCTAAACACCATGGTGTGAGAAATTACTTTAAACTAGAAAATAATAAATTCTAACAAGACATGATAGCTTATTTGGAAATCCCTATGCCACGTCATATGTTTCCAAATGAATCTATGCTATGAAAAGGGGTTGCACCCAAAATGAAATCCCAAAATAACACACAAGGGATCCATGAATTTGGGGTCAGTATGTCTTTGCTACAATGTTGCTAGAGAGCATGGAAATGCCATCATTCTTTGAATATTCATGGATCAAGGAAGAATGACACAAAGAGAGTGAAAACAAAGAAAAGATTTTGGGTCAACATGGAAGAGACCTAAATGTCTTGAAACCTTGTGTCATCCCCAAAAGAAAAAAACAAGACAAAAAAAAGATAAAGGTTTACAACATATAGAAGAATGTAGTTACGAATAGAGGAATGCCACAAAGAGAGATACATCAAACAAAATAGTATGAGAGATCACATTACACACATGCAATCACACACATAACATGAAAAAGAAAACAAAGAAAAGACTAGTAAGGCATATGCGAGTCAACCTATAGTAGGTCGTTCGCATTCCAATATTGTTCATCATATGTAGAAGGTGGAAAACTACCCAAAGGGACAATAGAAAGTGTGGTACTAGGACAAAGCCATTGAATTATTTCCCCAACTATGTGGAAGAAAAGAATGAGCCAAGGGAGGTGATGAGAAAGAGCTCCTTGCATTTTGAAATTATTTTCAATGAATGTAAAGCATGTAACAGTGAGAATATTATGATCCTACAACTATTACATGGCAAGGAGTGGAGGGAATATTTATAAGGGATTGTTTCTATGATATCAAACCTTTTAAATATTTGTTTTAAAGCATGACACTCATCAAAAGTGTTGGAAAGATTTTATTATCGTATTTTAATTCAAATTCTTGGTGGTATTTTATTATCCTAGATTTGATGTCAGCTTGTAGTGTTGTAATTTCAATAAATTAGTCATAAACAAGTATAAATACAAGGTTATTTCACATAATTTCTCCTAGAAAAATTCAAATGATCTTATGAGGTTCAAGTGAGCATTTTACAAGAAAATTAAAGAGAAAAATAATCAAGAATTTGGAGTTACATTCAAAATTCAAGCATCATGTGAAAGTCTTAATACATCATGTGTGTTTTTGAGCTAACATAAATTGTGATGTAGGTTTCATGACTCAAGAAAGAATTCAAGAAAAGTTTCAAGTATTCAATCAAGATTCAAGATCCACATTCATGCTAACCATTTCGCACAAGTTTCCAACCTTCAATTCAAGGGTTTGGTGAGTTGCAACATTGCATTTGTTCATTCATCATTCCTTCATGCTTTTCTATTTCATTTCAAATTTTAATTACCAAAATGGGGTTTGACCAAGGAAAACCCTTATTCCCTAATAAAAGAATATTTCCCTGTCTTGATGTGTTTTTGTAGATCTAGGTGAATTAGATCTTGATGATATTTTGAAGAAAAAGTTACAAAAGTTTTCAAAGTTGTCATCTTCATGGAAACTCATTCTTAGACAAGAATTTAGACTTTCAGACTTGAAGAACGAACAAGATGAAAGCTACAAAAGTTCACTAGAGGCTACAAAAATATCAGTCTAGTAACGGGACTAAATCACCCTACTTGGTGTATGAGTCCATGTAGAGCCCTTTTTGGCATTTTTTGTAGATCCTACTTAATCACTAGAAGATTCCAAATTTTTCCTAGATTCTTGTAGCAGGACTAAATCACCAAGTCTAGCATATCAGACTTGATGTACCTCAAACAATATATTTTTAGAGTTTTAGACCTTGTTTTGATTGCATTAGTCTTCTAGGTACTCTTATATTTCATTCTCTTTTGTCAATCTGATTTCATGCTTTCAAGTTTCTAGGGTTTTGTGCATAAGTGTTTGCATTTCTCCTTTGAAGCTTCATTTAATGGTGAACCCCCATCTAATTACAATAGGAAACCTCTATTACATTCATCAATAAAGTCACTTGGTTGAGGGATCTTGGTTCCTATGAAATAAATTGGGAAATAGGTCCCAAAGTTTCATCTCCTAAAAGGTGGACACCTCATTTCCATTGGTTCATTTTGGTGAAATCAACCTTTGGACCCTTTGTTTTTTATTTGAAGAACATTGTAATCCTAGATCTAGCTTGCATTAACTTGACATTAGATTCACATTAGTTAATTTGCATTTAGGGCTTCTAATTCCTGCATTAGTGAAAAGTGCATATAGGTTGCATTTTTGCATTTTATATCATTCAATTTCACTCCATAAATCTATAATTGCAAATAGTCAAGTTAACATAGAACCCAGATACCTTAAAATCAACTCAAAATTTGTTGAATTTTGTTTAAAAACCATAATCTGGGACTCATTCACCCACTTGGGTGATTTAGTCCCGGTACAAGTCTTTTCTCTAGATTTTTGGGTATTCTATGTTGTCTTTTTTTCATTATTTAAATCTATCAAAAACCCTAATTGATTCTCATTCACCCACTTGGCTGATTTATTCCTGAATCAGGTCTGAATCTACATTTTACAACATTAAAAGCTTAATTTTTGTTCTTCTATTTACTATTATCAGATCTTTGTTTTGGTTTGTTGAGTTTTTGTTTCATTCATTTCATTAGATCTAGCTTAATTTGGTTCATTGCCTAATTTCAAAATTGCATTTCATCATCTCTTACATTCCAAATTAGTCAATTATTCTTCTTACATTTCATTATGGATATATGCTTTGGTAAGTTTTGGATGTCCTTGAAATCATTGGTGGATGTGTCAAGCTATGCTTTTGGAAATGATCCTAATGAAATTGAACACACTCATGCTCAATCAACTCGTAATGCATGTCGTCATGAATTTGACATCAGTGAAGAAGATGATGACAACATGAGCAACTTCATAAGTGATTTCCTTAACAATCTTGAGACTAATACATCCTTTTATCCCTCCATGAAACAACCAACACAACTTGAGACGTCTAGTCTTTTAGATCCTAAAATTGAGCCACAATTTAAGCCTGAAACTCCTACAATAAGTGATGCTAGTTCCTATAATCAAGTACATCAATCCTATGTTAACAAAGTGACCAACACTCCCATCAACCTAGAAGAGACTTATGGCTAGGGCTTTAAGATATTAACTATGCAAGGATGTGACATAACAAATGAACATGAAATTTATAAAGTCTTAGAATAAATACCAACTAAAGATATCTATTGTCTTAGGGGAATCTAGTCCCCTTACATTCTCTATCTACATGTAAAAATGACCTAACACATATCACACATCCTAAATGACATTTTCTCATCATCGACATCATTATCACCTAATATAATTGCATTTCACATTAATTTCATCAAAAGCCCTAATTTCCTCTATTAATTGAATAATAATACATTATTTAATTAATTCAATTTTTCAAAATTTTTGACTAATTAAATAAATTTCATTTATTTAATAAAGTCCTAATCTAACTTTATTCTTCCAAATTAATTAAATAGCATCAATTATTTAATTATGTCCCTAATTCACTTTATTCCCCTAAATTAACGAAATTGTTAATACTTAATAGTTTAATTAAATCACTTTCCACTAAAATTAAATAATTGAATAAATTATTCAAACATCATTCAAGAAGGTCAAAACAAACAAATACAACTTTGTTTTCAAAAATTCAAACATGATTTGCACGTTCAACTCAAAAAGATTAATTAATTAAATCATTTAATTAATTATTCTAATCCACTTTCATGATTTAGCAAATTAGGATCATTGATTGCTCACTCTAATTGGCTGAAAATTTCATTTAATTTTTGATTGATCCATATATTCTTCAATCCCACTAAAGGCTCAACATGATTTCCTGAATTACACAAATTAGGCGATCTATTTCCTCAATTCCATTGAACACTCAAATTGATTTCTTCAATCAAACTAGTTACGTAATCAAAATCCATTGATTCTTCCCATCTAATTCCTCTCAACGGTTTTGAACCATTGATCAAGATATTCTACTATGCAATTTTGAGCATTCATTTCAAAACACAAAATCTATATAACAATCATCTTCTTCCTAAAAAATGATTGGAGAATTGACATCTTTTACACAATGAAGTAATGCTAAGATTATAATTTATTTCTTGAGAACTTCAACACACATCACTTTGAAGCTTTTACAACACACAAATGGAGGTTTCACATTGATAAAACAAACAATCCAATATCATTGTGAATACATTGTGACACGAGATGGGTAACTTTATGTTTTATTGAATTCATTGTTCTTGTTTTTCAATTGCTTTCTTGAATTCAATATTTTGTATTGTTTATTTCATGAGTAATGGGTATGAATCTAAATCCTTTTTTGAATTAGATTTTTTGTTTAATTTGTTTAATATTTGTTATATCACACTTATATCTGATTTCCCCCTTACACATTTTGGCACACCCAATGGGACCTGAGTCCTTAACGTTAACATTTGTATGAGTTTTAGAGCAGTTGCAATTTTCAAAAATGCACTTGAAAAAGTTTCATGCATAAGCTATAGAAAACTCACATGGTTCATTTCTCATTCCTACCATAGTTTCCCATTTTCCAACTACTTTTTACTTTTTTGGCCACTTTAGAAAATTTGAACCACAGTCAATCCTAAAAGAGGATTTTTTTTTATTTTTTCAACCGCATTTGATAAAAATGGTAGGTTCGCTTTTTCCTAAGATTTACGCTTTTGCTATGTCAATTTTCATTTAAAAATATACAAATAATTTTCACTTTCTAATACTAATGATTTTTTGGTTTGAATGTTTGAAGGGTGCTAACATTGTTTATTGCATGATTTGTAGGAGCATAGCATGTGTTCATCCAAAAAGAAACTAACAATTGTGTTACATAGAGAAGGAAAATGGTCCAAGTCAAAGTTTTTAAAAGCTTTCTAGATTAGAAAACTGTTAATTTGGTGCTTAAAATGAACCTCACAACATTTAGGCTTTCAATTTGGTGCTCTAAAAAGAAAATTTAAGTAGCCTTCTAGTTTAGAATAAGATTTCAATTTGGTACCTTAAAAAGATTTTTTTAGAAGCTTTCATAGTTTAGGAAAAAATTGTCAATTTGGTGCTTAAAATGAACCCCACAACTTGCATGCCTTTGACTTGGTGATGTAAAAAGAACGTTCAAAAAGCTTTCTAAGTTTAGGACAAGATTTCAAATTTGGTTCTTTAAAAAATAAAATTTCAAAGGTTTTCTAGATTAGAATAACACTTCATTTTTGGTCCTCTAAAATGGAATATTGTCTTTTGACCAAGGCTTTCAATGTGTTGATGAAATGAATGAGTTATTTTTTGATCAATTAAAGACAAGGATTGTTAGAAACACTCAGTTTTGGGCTTAAAAATGGACACATACTTTCTGATTTACACATTGATATATAATTGCTTGAAATCCAGAACATTTCATTTTGGTGCACATAAAAAGAAATTGTTATCTTGTACAGATCTCATTTCCTTTTTTGGATAGCATCGCTCAAGGGGCATAAAAATAACATTGCAATGAAGTGTATACTATGTCTTTTGTGTTTGGAAAACTAGGTGTCTATCCTCTCCCCTCACACCTTTTGGTGATGTTGGGTGATGAAAAGCATCTTGAGTTTCGCATATTATTTTCATTTCAAAGCATTACCTTTAGAGGGTCTACCTTTTGAGACACATCTTGCATTGGAGAAATCAGAGGTAGTTAAAGTGGTATTTCACTTGGGCCACTATATAAATGGTCAAGGCTAAATTCCAAATGACTTCCATCAGTGATTACTTGGCCGTCAGTGCCATCACGAAAGGGGAGGCACCTTATGTATATCAAGGCTTGAGTAAGTTGGTTAAAGACTTAAGTGGATTGTTGGATGCTATCCAAGTGTTGGATCTCCTAAGCATTACAAAGAACCAATGTTGTAGAAGCCACCTTTTTAGCCTAAAAATTTCTTTGAAGTGGTGCATCAAAATTTACTTCTGAGAAGTTGCTTACCAAGTCTGACTTATGGTTGATCTTAAAACACTCTCCATTCATTTCATGTAAAATTATCGCTTTAGGGCATGAGGTAATCCCATCAAAAAGAATATGTCTATCCCTAGGGTGTAAATTGTCTTCAAAAAATTTCCAAATCTCGTGTTTACTTTGAAACATCAAACATTTTCTTGAATTAAAATGAACACATCAAAATAGGAATTTAACATGGTTATCAAACATCAAATCATTTTTGCTTATGAGAATACTTTGAAAAGAGCCCTATATTTTCACTCCTAAAAAAATATCTTAAACAAATATCTTTAAGGTTTTTGAATATTTAGGTTTAGATTTCAAGTCACACTAAGGACAAAGTAAACATTGGAAACTATGACTTTAGCATTTTGACTTCCACAAAATTTAAGCTTTTGTGGAAAACATGCTTAAATTTATAGACATTTAGGGTCAAATAGTTTTGATTGTTGTGTTGCATGATATCACTTGCAAAAAATCTCAAATTAGATCAAACAAATACATCAAATCAACAAATTTATCCAAAATTACTGCCAAAATAGAAACTAAAATACAAATTTGCATAGAATACTACTATTGCTATTGCTTCTACCACACTTGATCTAAAATTGGCCACAGTCGAGCTAAAATAGCTCACTTTTTCTCTTTGGGTTTTGATAGTGTGTCAAAAAAATATCTCTTTTGAAAATCTAAATGCACTTGACATAAAACCTTGCATAGTTGATCATAACTTTACTATACTTGATCCATTTTGTTGGCTGCAGTACAAAGAAGCTCACTTTTTCCTATATTGTTTACCAAATAGAAAACTTAAAACATAAGCCACTCTTGAAAAACCTTACCACATTTGCTTTCAAAATTTAACTAATTTTGACATAAAATTGTTTGCGTTTGACAAAAAATGCTGCTATTGCTCTAAAACTACCGCTTTTGCTCTATTGTCTAGTGAAAGTCATAAACTGATCTTAAACTAGTTACAAAAACTTGTGAGAACAAAAATACTTAGACTCCCAAAACACGTCATAATTTACATTAGTCCATCATCCATTTTGAAAAATTAAATACCTCAACCTAGTTTTAGAATTCAAAATTAAAACAAACAACTTGGATCATTCCTTCACTCAAACTTATAAGATATCAACATTTGCTTGAATGTCAGGGCTAGTTTAAGTAGATTTCTTGCAACATATCCTCTAGATAAATGAAGTGAAATATCAATACAAGTCTTTCAACATTTTTAGTCCCACAAATAGTATCATTCCCAAAACATCACTCAAACTTTATGGTCTTGAGTATCATGAAAACCATATCAAAACACCATTCACTTTACGATCATTTGGCATCCAATTGCTCTAGTTCAACAACCAAATCTTATGGCACCTATCATACAACCAAGTATCACACAAATTGAAGGTGAACAAATAGATATTATCAATAGCTTGAGAAGCTTCATATTTGAGAGAAATGAAACAACTCAGTGGAGAAACGTAGCTAACATTATAGAAAAAGAGCAATGAAAAGTGGATCTTGTGGCTGGAAGGCCTATATTACCACCTCCTATGTGGAAATAGAATCCATCCTTAAAAAAAAAAATCCCAAAACTCAAAAAATAGAAAATCCCAAAAATAGAGCATTCTTTTATTCCATAGTTGGAAATCACCAAAATTCCACAATATCTTGATGCTTTTTTATGACAACCACACATCAAAACATAGAAAAAAGATGGGGTCAAACAAAATTAATGCTAGTATTCCCCCAAAAAACACCACAAATGATGGAAGTGACCCATGGGGTTATAGACCAAGTGACCTTATATAACTCCTCGAAAGGAGCCAACATTCAAAGCAACATCAAACCAACCACCAAGTGAGGAGGAGGTAATCTGTAGACAACAAGAAATGATGGATAAGCCAAACCAAAACCCAAAGGACATGGTTGTAGAAGAATAGGTTAGTGAGGAAGAATTATTTCAACACCCCAACAATCCCAAGGTGCTTAAACTAATGGAAAATTTCCTAAGAAAGGATCCGAATGCTTACTTCTTCAAATTATCACAAAGTGGTGCTAAACTACCCATATATTTTAATGTGGAAAGTATTAAAAATCCTTACCTCAATCCTTTGGGTGATGAATTAGTTTTGAGGGCAATACCCAAACCATTGGAAATTTTGGACATGCCATGAATCTTCTCACAAAGCAATGATCAATCAATGAACAACCCTTTTTTTAGCAAACCTTCCCAAACTCAACAAGAAGCAATGACCCAACAATATCAAGGAGGTCCATCTAAATACATACCCCAAAACACTTCATATATTGACCCTTCCCAAAATGTACAAAATCAACAAGGTCAATTTCCACAATAAAATACGCAACAAGGTGTGCCAAAAATGAACTACTTAGGAAACCTTCAAACAAATCAACAACATCAAAAAGGTGTGCCATAGGGTACATTTTTCAATCAACAAGGTGTGCCACATGGTACCCTTCCCAATCAACATCAAAAAGGTGTGCCACATGGTACCCTTCCTAATCAATTTCATCAAGGTGGGCCATAGGGTACCCTTTTCAATCAACAAGGTGTGCCAGATGGTACCCTTCCCAACCAACATCAACAAGGTGTTCCACATCATACCCTTCCCAATCAATGTCAAAAAGGTGTGCCATAGGGTACCCTTTTCAATCAACAAGGTGTTCCACATGGTGTGGTCCTTCTCAATCAAAATAAGAAAGGTGTGCCACATGGTACCCTTTCCAATCAACAATACCAACAACAAGGTGTACCACCAATGCACTATCAGGGTAACCTTTGATATAGTTCATCCCAACAACAAGGTGCACCAAGTCGATAAACTATCATGATATAACCTTCAATACAATTTGTCCCAACAACAAGGTGTACCACCAATGCACTATCATGGTACCCCTCTTCACCAAAATCAATAAGGACTTAATCCTCCTTATATTCAACAAGGAGCTAACCTTCCTTCCAGATAACAAGGACTTAACCCTCCTTACAATCAACAAGGACCTAACCCTCCTTCCATACAACAAGGACTTAACCCTCCTTATAATAAACAAGGACCTAACCCTCCTTTCATACAACAAGGACTTAACTCTCCTTCTACTCACCATGGTTACCAAGGTCCTATACCTCAACAATACCTAAATTATGACTGAATGAACATTTTGGGACAACAAAGCTACTATGCACAAAGTTCACAAATAAATGTACCAAACATAGATGTAGCTATTGAAAATGGACTACACATTGAAAGTGCTCTCATGGCAAGGGGATTCATTAAACTAAACAATAACCCTTCTAGTTCAAACGAAAAACTTAAAATATGGACCAAGAACATAAATTTTACTAGTGATGGAGTACTTGATTGTAGAGCTGTATGGAATGTGAAAATTCCCAATGTACTATAAAAAAACCCCAAGTTGCACAAACTAGCTACACTCCCAACAATGTACAAAACAATCAACTCACCTATCCCTAAAATAGTCAATCGGATAACCAATGGACAAATCAGGGAGGATAACAAAGACAATATGACCAACCAAGTAAGAAATTCACTCAATTAGGAGAAATACTTGAGACCATCATGCACAAATTAGTCCAAAAAAACCTCATCAAATTCAATGAGCATCCAAACTATGAAGACCCAAGTTTTAAAACACCATGGTATAATGAGAATGACTGATGTGAGTTCCACAAGATCAAGGGACATATGAAAAATAACTGCATGATACTTAAACATATAATACAAGACCTAATCGAAAAGGGAGAAGCTGATATTGAACACCATCCTAGAAACAAAGACCTCCAAATCTACATGAATCCAATTCCAAACCATGCTAAGAAAAATGAAAAAGGGAAAGAACAAGACTACCACAATGCCAACTACACCTACAGTGACATCATCCTAGGTACCCTCTCCCAAGTAGATCACACTAGGGTCAATGTGTTAACTATTAGAATTTTCTATGGATGCCAAGATCTATGGACCAAATGGAAAGCACAAAAAGAGAGATGAATATGACAAGAATAAACTGTATTCAATGTCAATGACATGAGATGATTTGAGATTGATTACAAATGAGAGAAACCCCTTGGTTAAATAGCCAAAGCAAGATGCAAGATGTCATAAGATTATGACAAGTGTCTTAATCATATGACATGAGACAACTAATCACACTTACCTAGGTTCACATGTAGTAGTTTTCAAAGTATAAGATAATAACTAATGACAACTAGCGCCTTCTAGAAAGATTCCTTCCTAGGACCTAAGTAAACTTAACATGTGTAAATAAGTCCCCTAGTAATGAATAAACTAGGTACAAGACTTTATTTACACCAACAACCCCCCTTAAGTGCAACTTTGGGAGTAGTAGATTATGATGCAAGTGACACAAAGATGCAAGGATGGGTCTTGGCTATGAGGCCATGTTAGGTACCCATGTACATATGCAATGCAATTTCTCACAAATGGAGAAAATGAGAAAACCTAGTGGGACAAAAATCCTCCCCAAAAGAGAGATGAAATACAAAATAGAAATGCAATACTCTCAATGATGCATGAGAAGGTAAAAATTCCATGTGAGGAAAAAGACTCCCCCATAAGTGAGAAGTAGAAGAGAGACAAGGCAGGTGCCCCTCAATGTTGAGTCTCCTACAATGATGGTAGAAGCTTGACATTGAATGCTGAAGATGATCCAATCTTGTTGAACAACGTTCATCCACTTAGGAAGAAACAAAATCATGGATGTATGCAGGATATTAGGAATATGGATGATGTATGATGTGTGATGATTTCTTTGAAGCATGCTCAAGTGTCTCCATGTCAATGCCAAAAGTTGACACACTCCAAACAGGCATTCTAGGCCACACTGCTGAAGAGGACAATCCAACATCTAGTAGAGATGAATGTAGAGCACAATACAAAGACAAGAATATCCCCTTTGAAGACAAAGAAACCTCCCCCAAATGTTTTCCAAAAGAATCCACACGCATGCCAATCTATGAAGAATGATCATGTAGAGAATGAACAAGAGGGTCAAGGTGTTCCCTGCAACAAATGAAGAGCCTCTTCATCAAAGAGAAGATGAATTCTATCGATGATGTATCCCAAATATGCAAGATGATACTTCACAAACAAGTTTGAAATACCTATTAGGAAGCCATCCAAAGTAGCTATATCTGGAAGACTATGTATATCCTGCTGAACTGAATCACCAGGAACCCAAACTATGGAATCACAAGCATCATCAACTAAAATAGTAGGTGGAGGAGATAGAATGCATGGCTCAAGTAATTGATTTGATGTGAGAATTCCTAAGTTCAAAAAGACAAATTTCTCCTCTAAATCATGGTTCATATGATCAACATCCAAATGAACATTTTCATCATCAGAAGCAAACTGTGCAAAGGTATACAACCGAGGTAAATGATCAACCACCCTAGTAGCAATGATCTCTCTAGTCTCCAAGTCTCAAATGATGATAGAATTAGGTGTGAACTCCATAGTTCTCCCATCTCCACCATGTGTAATCTGATAAATGGAAAGAAGATTGTTTGTCAAATGAGGAACACACAAGACATCCTAGAAAGTGTTTTCCCCAAAACTAATAGATCCCTTCCCTGTTACACTCATGTATGTATTGTTTCCCATCAAGATAGGAGACATAGTACAAGGCTGAAATGAAGAGAAGATAGTATGTGAAGATGCCATATGATGAGATGCTCCTGAATCTAGAAGCCATCTCCCTGATCCTAGACTTGAAAGAGCACAAAGAGATTGTTCTTTATTTCTTGATGTAGATACTTGACCTTTGTCCTTTTTAGACTGTTTTGAAGTAGGAGAAGAAGATTCAAACATTCTATAAGGAAAATCAATGTGATTCCTTTTGAGAATATTTTTCAACTCATCAATATCCTTCTTATAACAATAATGTTATTCATGTCCATCCTTCTTGCAATATGCACAATAGGTCTCTCCTTGTTAGATGATTCTCCTTTTTAGCATGAGGATTTTGATTCTTTATGTGGCTTGTTCTTTTTCTTCTTTTGATTCTTATCAAGATTCCCTGATTCTTTCTATCCCTTAGACTCACTAGCCATCATGCTTGTGACTTGGAAGAATTGATTAGACCCATGTTCATTAACTTAGCTTCCTCTTGAATTAGGATATTTGCAAAGTCATCAAACTTAGGATCAACATATGATGCTCCCATAGAAAGTTGATGTGTATGAAAGCTAGAAAAAAACACTAAATGCTCAGGACCAAGCTTGGATAACACATTCAAAATCAATTGTAAATCTTCTTTTTCAATACTGCATTCTTTCAATTGTGTTCTTAGTTGCTTGATTTTGGAGATGTAGTCTTGGATGTGGTCAAAAAACTTAGGATCAAGATTCATAAAATCATTATCAATCCGATAACTTCTAATCTTATCTATTTTACCATACAAATTTTCAAAAGTTTTCCATGCCTCTTTAGGTATATTACATGATTCACTATGAAATTGTAAATCAAATCAGACTAATGAACATATGCATCCAAGTGTTTTCTCATGATCAATCTCCCACCTTGCCAATTATTTAGCATTAGTAGGTTTTTGAATGGTGTCCTTTAGATGACCTATTAGACCTTTCATCATGAGATAGTTCCATACCGATTTTCTCCATGTAGCATAATTATGTGGAGTTAGGAGTTCAATTTGAGATTTCCCCATTGCAAGAATACAAACCAAGCAAAATAATGCAACCAACACTGCAAGATTACCCCCCAAATCACTCAATCAAGAAACCCCCAAGAAATATTTGATTTGGAACTTTATATTTAGTGTGTCTATAGTTACCACTTTCCAAAAATAGCGAAGTGGACTTTGATATTGGTACATGCAAATGCCAAATTTGGCCACAGAATCAAGTACAATTTTTGGTACAAAATGAGATCAATCTGATCATATCATTGGGAAGTATACAAAAAATCATGCACTTTAAAAAAAATTGCACCCAAAAATGTTATCGTAGGAGCAAGATATGAGCTCCCAAAGTTCCCAAAATGAGGATGAAGTAGCAACACCTATGAGAATCTGCAATTTCTGGAAAACCTAGACACCAAAACCAAATTTTTATTACACCACCATGAGGAGCATGAAGAATTAGCCCAAATTAAAAAAAATTCTTGAAAAAAGGAGTTAAAATGACCGAGTTATGAAGCTTCAAAGTTCACCTTCAAAATTCAAAATGCAAACTAAGGGGGGTAGAAAATTTCTTAGGAGGCTGTTGACATCGCATTGATGTGGTGCTAACATCAGCTATCCATGCAATTAAATTTGATGGTTCCTACTCTTCAATAAAAAAATGAGACCAAGCCCGAAATCTTGACAGATGCGAACAAAATATTCTCTGGCTGGATTAGAATATTCTTCACAAAATCTTTTCCTCCAGTTGAAATCTTCCTGCCAGAAATTTTCTTTTCGCCATCGGATTTAAGCCTTCACTATTGATGAATTAATGGACTTGATGGTTTTTTTTATTATCGGCTGGTTATATGTGCTAGTAGAGGTGAGGAGTTCATAAAAGATTTTTCTAGTACAAAATTTGCATAAAATATTTTTATCGATGAAATTTTATTTTTCCAAAAAAAAATTTCACCAAATTTTTAAATAATAATTTTGTAGAAAAATTGTACTTCCTACAATAATAACGACCTGAGGGCCATATGGCTCCTTGGGAAATTTTTGTTTTCCTCACCAGACAACTGCTCCAATTTGGACAAATGGATAGTCAATCTTAGGGTTTTTGGCCCATTTTGGATGCAATGGTAGGGTCGGATTTGACCCAAAATGCTCCAAAATTGCAGCTACCTTTTGAATCTGGCAACCACACTTCAACTTCAAACCCTCATAGATTTGGCCTTGTATGTCTGATATGGACGAAACAAAAGGAAAAATTGAATTTCTCAAACCTTCTAGATGTAATGGTGAGCTTAGATTTGTACCAACAAGCACCAATATGAACCTACAACAAAGAGCCAAAAATGGAACACCCCCAAATTTGATATCTCTCTTAAGAAAAAGACTCTCCAATGGCACCCAACCCAGTCTAATACCATGTTAGAATTGGCTATGGATGCCAAGATATATGGACCAAATGGAAAGCACAAAAAGAGAGATGAATATGACAAGAATAAATTTTATTCAATGTCAATGATATGAGATGATTTGAGATTGATTACAAATGAGAGAAACCCCTTGGTTATATAGCCAAGGTGAAATGCAAGATGTCATAGGATTATGACAAGTGTCTTAATCATATGACATGAGACAACTAATCAAACTTACCTAGGTTCACATGTAGTAGTTGTCAAAGGGTAAGATAACAACTAATGACA
Source organism: Sequoia sempervirens (assembly GCA_007258455.2). Classification (NCBI taxonomy): domain Eukaryota; kingdom Viridiplantae; phylum Streptophyta; class Pinopsida; order Cupressales; family Cupressaceae; genus Sequoia; species Sequoia sempervirens. The sequence continues at coordinate 17,434 of VDFB02289969.1, forward strand.
ACTAGCACCTTCTAGAAATATTCTTTCCTAGGACCCAAGTAAACTCAACATGTGTAAATATGTCCCCTAGTAATGAATAAACTAGGTAAAAGACTTTATTTAGACTAACATTAACTATACGAGGTAGGGACGCCAAATGTAACATAACTACCTGTCAACGAAAATTCACAATAAAAGGAGCTCCACCTAATACAATGACTATAGTATTGTGGAACAACTAAAGAAGACTCCCTCTTTGATCTCCATCCTAAGGCTATTGAACTTATCACCCGCACATAGATAAATACTAGAGAAATATTTGGTAGCATCAATCCCTAATGACCTCAATCCTAATTAGATTCAATCCATGGTTGGAAAAATCATGGCCAATCATCATTTAGTCTTTTCTAAGAAAGACCTTCTAAAAAAGTTGTTCCACAACCAAGCCCTCTATATAGAGGTTGGCGTCCACAAACATATGGTCAAAAGAGTATTGATAGATAATGGTGTAGGTTTAAACATTTGTACCTTGAAATTCATTAAATAGTTGTGGTATTCTGATGATGTAATTGACAAGGGAAAAAACATCACTATATGGGCTTACGATGACCTAGAAATAAATTCAGAAGGGACAATCAGGCTACCTAGGCTACCTGTACAGATAGAACTGGCAACAACATAAAAAACATATTAAGTACTAGACCTTGAGTTACCATATAACCTTCTTCTAGAATTCCCATGGATTCATGCACTATAAGAAGTTCCTTCGACATTCCATTAGTGTCAAAAATTTCCCCACAAAGGAAAGGAGGTTACATTATATGTTGATCATGAACCCTTCCACTATTGTGCAAAATTGGAGGAGAAATACAATAAAATATAGCATATACCTAGTAATGATATATCATTTCACTCCTCATATGTTGGCCTATCAACACTAACATCAACCTTAGCTCAACCCATATCAAATGAGAAACCAATATCTAAGTCCAAAATTCAAGTACTTGACAAAGGTAACGGGAACTATCATTTCAACTAAGCCTTTTGCATTGGAATTCTTTCCCCAACACCAAAGGTTTATGGAGGGATTAAAGAGATCAAACATGTTCAAATATTAAAAATGGTAGCCAAACCCACAATCTTTACCAAGTGGGGAGATATGAAGGATGAGGAAATATTCAAAGAGGACCTCTTGTCAATGATCTATAAAGAATAACAAAAATAACAAGAACAAATACAACCCCTTCTCATTGATCCTAGTAGTAAAAAGTACCAAATGGTTGGAAAAATGGGATACACTGGAAAAGGTGGCCTTGGGTGACACAAACAAGGTAGATGGGAACCTAGTATAATGGAACAAAGAAAGAAGAACATGGCACTATGCTATGATTTGATAGACGTGGTGAATCCAAACACTAGACATAACTCTTGTAAGAAAGGAGCTCTTTCTATTGACGTTACTATAGGAAAGAAATTACTATAGGCTCAAAATGCAAATGAGGAGAATTAAACCCTAATTACCTATTTTAACCCTTCAAACTCTAATTTTTTACCTAGAAAACCTTCCTTGTTGAAATTAGGAGCTCTCAGGAACATATGAACTATCGAGGGTCCTATAAGCTTAAATTTTCATCCTCTATGCATCTAAACTCAAATAAAACATATTGTGAGCTCGACTCACAAATTGACATTTTTGGACAACCTCTTGATAGGGAAGCCCAACATCCTACCATCAATTCATTGACTGCTAGGTCACAGTGGGGCATATAATTTTTTTAAAATCTTGATCTTAATATCAAATTCTTTGAAACAAAGAAACTAGTACTTTTTCTCAAAGAGGGGCAAAATGTAGTCATGTAAAAATGACCTAACACATATCCCACATCCTAAATGATATTTTCTCATCATCAGCATCATTATCACCCAATATCATTGCATTTCATATCAATTGCATCAAAAAACACTAATTTCTTCTATTAATTGAATAATAATACATTATTTAATTAATTCACTTTTTCATCATTTTTGACTAATTATATAAATTTCATTTATTTAATAAAGTCCTAATCTAACTTTTCTCTTCCTGATTAATTAAATAACATCAATTATTTAATTATGTGGCTAATTTATTTTATTCCCCTAAATCAATTAAATTGTTAGTACTTAATAGTTTAACTAAATCACTTTCCCTTAAAATTGAATAATTGAATAAATTATTCAAACATCATTCAAAAAGGTCAAAACAAACAAATACAATTTTTTTTGCAAAAAATCAAACATGATTTGCATGTTCAACTCAAAAACATTAATTAATTAAATCAATTAATTAATTATTCTCACTCACTTTCATGATTGAAAAAATTGTGATCATCAATTTCTCACTCTGATTGGCTCATTGATTCATCTATTTTCTAACTGATTTGTCTATTGTTCAATCCCAGTGAAGGCTCAACATGATTTTCTCAATTCCATAGATTAGGCAATCTATTTCCTCAATTCCACTGAACACTCAAATTGACTTCTTCAATCACACTGATCACGTAATAAAAATCCACTGACTCTTCCCATCTAATTCCTCTCAACGATTTTGAACCGTTGATCAGGATATTCTACTACTCTATCTTGAGCGTTCATTTCAAAACACAAAATCTATATAACAATCATTTTCTTCCTAAAAAATGATCAAAGAATTGAAATATTTAACACAAAAAAGTAGTGTTGAGGTTATAATTGATTTCTTGAGAACTCCAACACACATCTTTGATCAACAAGCTTCTACAACACACAAATGGAGGTTTTGCATTGATACAAAAAATGATCCTATTGCAAGTATGAGTAGGTTTGGTGGTCTTGTCATTGATGTCAACATAGTTTAGAATGTTTCAGATTATGCATGTATAATTGAGATGTTGTGAGTACATGGAGCTATCCTTATGATGTTGCAAATGTGTTGAAATGATGAGTTTCCCATTGCTTTTGATAAAATTAATAAAGAAGTGAAGTCAGAGTTATGTATGTGTTTAGAATATGCTCCGCATTTCTTGTATGTCAATCTTGTGCTTGTGTGGATCTAAAGGGTTGTTCTTGGAGATCTTTTGGTGTCATCTCTCAATTTATAGCTTTTGGTTTGATGGAGTGTGAAAGTTGTGTTCACTGGTGTCTGAATTAGTTTGAAAGATTTGTTTGTCTGTGGACTAGGAGAAATGTTTCTGCTTCGTAATCCTCCATTTTTTTGTTTTAGGAATTTTGGATCTAGAATTTTTTGTAATTATGTTCTCTAGGTTTTGGCAGAGATTTTCGTGGTTTGGTGATTTGGAAGATGAGTTTCAGAGTTGTATGTATTTACATAATCTGGATGGACTGATGGAAGATGTTTTGTGTTTGAAGGTTTTTGCACTTGTTGCAGATGTATCTGAAGGTATCTAAGATGTTTTCTCATGCATGATAAACCATGTTACATCATCTATGTGTTAACTTCTTGTTGGGAAGCGTGTACTTCAATGTTCATGTGTGTTTTCATTAAGTTTGTCTGACCTAATGTTTACACTTCATATGAAGAATTATAAATTTAATTAAGGAAGGGTGTGGTTGATCCAAGACATTACTTTTGGTCTTGGTTAAGTATGTAATTGGTCCACTTTCATTCTTTTCCACTACGAGAATGTTGAGTTGGTGACCTAATTTGAATTTATGAAATGAAGCGTATGTGGCTGACCTTGGAGAATGTTTCTAAGGTTGAAGATGGTATAAATGCAAGCCGAGTTGTGAAATAGTAAATCATACAAAAATAAGGAAGTAAGCCACAAGTGTAGAGAAGAGTTGTGAGAAAATGAGTTGAGGGAGCAATACTTTATTGTGTTAGATTCTTGAAAGCAGTGAGTTGAAGGTTTCTACAATATTCTTATCAAGGCTACATATGTGTGTAAATTTTTGTGGTGGATCTTTTTGTTATCTTTTGTATCTATAGGAAGTGAGCCTCCCTGTTGGACAATGAATCCTTTTTGCAGGAAATGAGCCTCTTGTATTTAGTTTTTCTATTACTTTATATTGTGAGCTAATCCTCAGCATGGTTTTTCCCTTATTGGGTTTTCCACATAAAATCTAGTGTTTATTATGTTCATTTTTCTTTTTTTTATTTGCATTTCATGTTCATACTTAATAACATAATAGTGTGGTTGTAAAGTTGATATTTTTTTGAAGTTTTATATTTGAATTTGGTGACAACTGATTCACCCCCCCCTCTAAGTTAACTTGCACCTTTTAACAATTGGTATAAGATCTTTTGGTTCCTTGGTGTAGAGCTTAATTGCTTAGGGAAGATCTGATGGTGCATAAGTTGGTGATCCCTATGTTCGATAGATCTATTTATAATGACTAGAAAGTGTAGATGAGAGGATATATTATCTCTCTTGGTTACAAGACCTAGAAGGCTATTGAGACAAAGTATGTTGCACCAGCGAGTGGTCCTACTATCCCAGATGAGGTTTTTGCTTATGAGAATAAAAAAGTGAGGTATGCTATTTATAGTTCTTTATCCAAGACTGAGTGAAAAAAAGTTATCTCTCTATTCAGTAATGAAGTTTTGAAGAAGTTGGAAGATATTTATGAAGGAAATTATAGAGTGAAATTGACAAAGAAGCTAACAACAAAGCATAGATATGAGAATATGAAAAGGGAAGAAGGAGAAGATATTGCAAGCTATTTTCAAAGGATTGATCTAGTAGAAAATGAAGTTAGAAATCAAGGGGGTACTTTGATTGATGAAGATATAATTAAGATAATTCTAATGACCCTACTAGAGTGTTACAGTGATAAGATTTCATTTATTGAGGAAACATATGATCCTAAGAAATATACTAAAGAAGAGCTATTTGGCACCTTGAATAAATTTGATATGAGAAAGTTTGGAAAGGAGGAAAAGAAAGAACAATATTTAAAGCAACAAAGATTGAGGATGATTTGGATAGTGATGGTTCAGATGAGTTGGAAGCAAAATTTACCAAGAAGTTGAAGAAAGGTATCAGTAAGTATAAAGGTATGTTTCCCTTTAAATGTTTCCATTGTGGTAATATTAATCATTATGCTTCAAGATGTTTGAATAGATTTTTACATAAGAACAAAGATCATAAAGATAGAAAGGATAAGAAATACAAAAAGTTGTACTATGTTAGAGAAGAAATTGGAATCTTTGATGATGAATTTGATTATGAGGGTGATAATAGTGAATGCTTGTTCTTAGCTTTGGAAAGTAAATTTGTGTCTTCTAACTCTGGAAAATGTGCAAAAAAAAGTGATTCAGAGAACACGAAGGATGAGATGGAAGGTACCTTGTTCACCGCCTTTCATGCTAGATAGGATGAAGACTATTGGGTGATTGATAGTGGATGTTCTAATCATATGAATGGAGATAAAATTAATTTCACTAAACTTGAAAAGTATGATGGTGGTTTGTTCATATTTGGTGATGATTCTAGAGCAAAAACTGTAGGGAAAGGTACAATTAGTTTTGATGGAATTCACAACACTATTGATGTATATTATGTAAAGGGCCTAAGCCATAACATGTTGAGTGTTGGAGTGATGTGTAGCAAAGGTTTCAAACTTTTGTTTTTGGATAATACCTATGAGATCAGAAAAGGACATGGAGCTATGGTTTTTCTAGGAAGGAGAACACATGGAAATTCCTATAAACTTAAGGGTGTTGATGGTTAGTGCCTTGTATCTCAAATTAATGAAATTTTGCTATGGCCCTAGAGAATGGGACATGTAAATTTTGATAATCTGGTCAAGATCAGTTCAAGAGATGTTGTGAGTTAGGGAAACAAACAAGATGCAGTTTCAAAGGAAAATAACAAACTACTACTAGAATGTTGGAATTAATTCTTATAGACCTCTGTGGTCCTACTAGAACAGGAAGCTTAAATGGTGATAGATATTTCATGCTCCTTCTTGTTTATTATTCTCGAATGACATGGGTTGCATTTCTTAGAGAGAAGACTTAGGCTCTGGATAGGTTTAAAGTGTTCAAAGAAAGAGTAGAAAATGAAGTAAACCTAAGAATCAAATGTTTGAGATATGATAGAGGCAAAGAATTCACTTCTAGTGAGTTTAATGCATTTTGTGAAGAACATGGCATAAAGTGAGACTTTTATGCTCCTAGGACCTCTTAGTAGAATGGAGTGGTTGAAAGAAAGAATTAGACTATATAGGAAGTTGCAAGAACCATGATGTAAGAAGAAAATGTACTTGATATGTACTGGAGAGAGGCAATACACACTACTTTTTATGTTCTTAATAGAGTTCAAATCAAAGGTAACAACAAAAAGACTCCTTATGAGTTATGGACTGGTAAGGCTTGTATTGTGAAATACTTTAAGGTGTTTAGAAGTAGATGTTACATTAAAAGAGATGATGAGAATCTTGGGAAGTTTGATTCTAGATCATGTGATGAAGGTATTTTCCTTGGATATTCAACTACCATCAAAGCATATAGATGCTTTAATAAAAGATTGAGGAAGATTGTTGAGAGTGCTAATGTGAAAGTTAATGAGGATATGCACAAACCTATTGAGATAAGTGAAGTTGAGCTTGATGATCCTATCTGTGGACAAGTACATAAAGAGAAAAAGGAGGAGGAAGAAGAACATATTGAAGAAGAAGAAGAATCTCTAGAACCTACTGTTAAGAATCCTAAGTATGTCCAGAAGAATCATTCGAAGGAACAAATAATTGGAGATAAGTGTAAAGGTGTGAAGACAAGAATTAAAGTAGCAACTGAGGTAAATCTTTGTTTAATTTCTAAAATAGAACCTAATTCTTTGTGTGAAGCATGTAAAGATGGAGTGTGAATGTTGTGTTCACTGGCGTGTGAACTGGTTTGAGGGTATGTGTAGGATCATGATAGGCCAAAAAGTGGCAATATGATGGGTATGTGGCTGACGACTATTTTTTTACCCAAAATTGATGAAATGAAAAGGGTTTTTAAAGGAGATATAAACTATGCTTTACTTTGAATTTAATAAGTAATTATTATTCATTTTCTATTCAAATTATGACTAAAGTTCTGATTGATAGGCTGATTGAAAAACATCTATAGATTTCAAACAAAATCACATTTTTTGAATACAAAACATGTGTCACATTCTATTCTTCGCATACTATAGGATTAAAAAAAATAAGAAACAATTTCATGAAGTTTTGAAGTTAAGGTGTTGAGACAGCACAAGTTTATATTTTTTTAAAAGTTAATAATAAAATTCATAATTAATTATTTACTTGGAAAAAAATACAAAAAAAAATATGTATCATCAGGGCATGGAGTCCTCTACTTATATCTAAAATATAAAAATAATTATCATGTTATTGTGGTTAGGGCAGCCATACATTCACCTACTTCTTATTTTTCCCTAAAATTTAAGTACCCTTTGTATTGAAATTTCAAATTTTCACAAAATATGTTTTTTTTTAAACAAATACAGTATTTTAGAAACTAAATTCAATTTTACTATAGTTCTATTCTTACATATTTTTTGAAATAATATAGATAACTTATTCAAATTTTTACCTCAAGTTGCTTAACTCTGATTTTTCTAAATTTTTTGCCAGTTAAGGGCCTGTTTTTTCCATGATGATCCTGCACATACCCTTGATAGCATTTTTTGTCTATGGAGTGGGAGAAATTTTTCTGCTACATAGTCCTTTGCTATTTTGTTTCAGGTCTTGTGGATTTGGAATATGTCTTGTAATAATGTTCTATTGGTTTTGGCAAAGATGTTAGCGGTTTGGTGTTTTGAAAGATGAGTTTCAATCTTTTTGTATGTATTTTCATAGTCCAAACATGTTTCATATGTATCTAAAGGTATCTAAGATGTGTTATCATGCATGATAAAGCATGTTACAACATCCACATGTTATCTTCTTGGTGGGAAGCATGTTCTTCACTGTTCATTTGTGTTTTCATTAGGTTTGGTTGACTTGGTGTTTACACATCATATGAAGAATTAAAATTTTAATTAAGGAAGTGTGCAGTTGATCTGAGACATTGCTTTTGGTCTTCGCTATGTATATAATTCATCCACTCTCATTCCTTTCCATCCCAGGAATGTTGAATTGCCGACCTAATTTGAATTTATGAATTGAAGCGTATGTGGCCAACCTTGTAGAATGTTTCTAAGGTTGAAGATGGTATAAATGCAAGTCAAGTTGTAATTTAAGATTAAATCATACAAAAATAATGAAGTAAGCCACAAGTGCAAAGCAGAGTTGTGAGAAAGTGAGTTGAGGTAGTAGTACTTTATTTTGTTAGATTCCTAAAAGCAATGAGTTGAAGGTTTCTACAATCTTCTTATCAAGGCTACAAATGTGTGTAAATTGTCATGGTGGATCTTTCTATTATATTTTGTATCTGTAGGGCCCAATGAGCTTGTTAGAGTTATCATACATTAGCTAATAATTAATTAATCTTTAATTGATTATTAGTCTAATTTATTCTCACACACTTTAGCTAAACTTAGGAATGCTTTATTAGTTGAGCTATTATTAGATCATTATGTCTCATCTCATGTGATGTTGACACTTTTCATGATCTGATGCCTTTCTCATTTAGGGCTTTTCTCTTATAAGCATTCAACCCTTATTGTAAATATCTCTTGGATATTATTCATAGCAAATATCATGACTTTCATATCTTCTTGAAAGCTTCTTCTGTAACTTTTCCTTGTTGATGAATGTAGCAATTCTTGTTTGAAAATATCTTGCATGAAAGGTGTCTTTGTTTGTTGTTTGATCTTGTGACTCATGGCTCTGTGTTTGTTTCACAATTATAACATGGTATCAAAGTGTGGATTCAACGAACCTCTTCTTGATTTATGAGGTTTTTCTTCTTCAACAAGGGTTGTAGGCATCATATCTAAATCCCCTTTGCTTTCTTTGCAAATTTTGGAGGTGAGAATTTTTTTAGTGCATTTTTGTGTGAAAAGGACCTCGCTGTTGGATCCAAAGTTGTCGAGAAAGTCAATTTGGCTTTTGTTTCACCTGATTTCGACTTTGTTTGTCAAATCTGTGAAGAAAGGGCTTTATTGCTAGATCTAGGAGGTTCCTAATTTTTTGGGACATTTTGAGCCCAAATGGACCTCACCATTGCATTTGGAGTAGCCAAAAACCTTAATATCGCCTAGTAAACTATCAAAATCTGAGCAGTTGACCTTTGAGGAATTTTTTTTTGTTGTGCAGGCCTGTATGACCTTCTGTTTTGAATTTCTTTTAAATTTTTTTTCATGCAAAACAATTAGTAGTTTTATTTTAATGTAAAAAAATAAAAAAATTAAAAAGATTTTTGAAAAAAGCTTTGGTAAAAGTTTGTTTTTTAAAACAAAAAAAAAAAGATTTAAAAGAGGAATTTGCATAGGTCTGTACCTGGGTAGACCTGCGTAGGTCATGCCTACATAGTCCTATATAGGTAGGGACCACCAACCATTTTTTTAATGATTTAAAAAATAATAATCAATGTTTTTTATATATTTTTTTAACAAAAAATATAATTGTGATTTTTTTTATTGTTTTTTTTTAAAACATTTTTTGTAAAATAAGCCAAGTTGTGCAAATCTGTCGATGGCCATTTGGCCATCAAATTTAGGCTCGCATTTTCACTACGATGACCATTTGGCCATTAAATTTAATGCCACATACTATATTTTTTACACTTTGGGAGTTTTTTTTCTTCCAGAGGCCATAACTTTTTCCCATGATGTCAAAATAGGGCAAATGAGATATCGTTGGAAAGATGACTCAGAGTAATTTCCAGTGGTGTAGGTTTTTTTTGGATATTTTTTCTAAGGTCCCTATTATTTAAAGTCAAAGTCAGATCTTCTTTCCTTGGGTTTCCTTCAGTGTTTTTTGGCATAAATTTTTCATACGATGTCGAAAATGGGCAAACGAGATATTGTCGGAAAGTTGTTTTTGAGCTCTTAATAGTGGTGTAGGTGGTTCCAGATTTGATTTTCGGTATTGTCTATAAATCCTTCTTCTCAGCTATTGTCCTTTTTGGACCTGATGGATTCACATTGCATGTATTTACGATTTTGTAAATTCACTAAGATAAGTGCCTTAGATTTGTATGTGTAGTTATGCGATCTTGCACATCACTATGTGCCTTGTTGTACTCACACTCAATATAAAGTGCCATGGGGGATGATGTTTTCCTTTTTTTCCTTTAAACCTTTCTCATGCATATGTGACTTTTGTTTTCACATCCTTTCTATTGGCTTGTTCTTTCATGTTTACACCTTCAAATGTTCTTGGTTCCTCTTCATGCACTACATTTTGACATTCAATTCAATGTAATTTTCATGCCTCTCCCTTTTCAACATTATGGGGGTTTCTACTATTGGTGCTACTACTTCTTTGGTTTTGTGTTGGAGTGAGCTATGTATATAGTATTTGTTCCTATGTACTAGGTGGATGCAACAGTTGGTTACCCATGCATTTCAGTGAGATGGAGCACTTACGATATAGACACTCATGCATTCCTATTTCCAAAGGCGACCTTCCATTCTCACTTGATCAGTTCTTTAGACTATTGGCACTTGTCTGATTTGAATCTTCAAGTTCCAAGTGTTTTCCTTTTTTTTTTTTTCCATTTGATTCAAGTAGTGTCATTGGGGAACTCATATAGATTCTTGTCTTCTTTGATCCTAATGACCAGATGTTTCAGAGGAGGTTATTATTTTGGCATTACAACAGTTATTCTTCAATAGTGTTTGCAACTTCTTCATGCTTTAGTGGTGTTCTATTTGTTCCTATCTTTTGGGACAACCTTTCCTTGTTTGGAGGCTTCTTCAGTCCTTACTTGGCTTTCATCTCTTTTTGGAGTAGATTTTTTCCCATGAGGTTTTCTTTATTTCTCCACATTATAGAGATCTTTTGTTTGTACATTGGTACCTTACTTGGCCTTGTTTTCCGAGACCCATCTTGCATTCTCTATACACCTAAAAATGGTCTAGAGAATCTAATTAATTAAATATGATTTATTTGATTAATTAATCCTAAATTCATCTACTTAGTAAATAAATAGAAATATTTATTTATATTAAGTTCACTATTAATTCTTCTATTTGATCACATTATTTTCCTCTTAATTAAATAAACAAAATTAAATACTCTAGTTTATTTAATTATTATCATTATTATACTTTATCCATTAAATTCTATCTTAAATTAAAGATACAACTTCAATAGTTGGTATTATTTAATTATCTCATCACATTTCTTCTTAATTAAATAAAGATATCCTAA
>VDFB02289970.1:0-47593 GCA_007258455.2 Sequoia sempervirens
CCCCAGATGTGATGTTGGCAAGACAAAACCACTTTGCCAAGACCTATACCGATACTGCCTAGCTCTGCCGATGAACCTCCATATGCACTAGTTGGGGTGACATTTCAATTTCAATGAGACAATACCCAGATAACAAAACTCCTGCCGATATGTTCCTATTCAACCTCCAATTGGTGAGACAAAGTAATTTTGCTGTGACCACATATCGACGGTATAAATTATGCCGATATAATCCTTTTATGTCGCTGAAACAAAAGAGAATGTCACGCTGATAGATGCTTGGAGATGGATCTCGATCGCTATGACATCAAATAAGTCTTGCCAATATGATCTTTGAACGGTGGTTGGTGTGACATACCAATTTTGCTAAGACATCATATCGATGCCGCAACTCTTGCCGATATGAACTTTCTTGTGCTGGTCACCAAGACACAAAGTGCTCGATGAAACAACATGCCAATAGGGATTACTTCGTCGATGCACCGCTTCATTTGATAATGGTCGATGAGACCTGTCATTCGGTAGAACCTCTCGGTGATGAACACAACTCATGCCAATAGACGCTTTCCATTTGTCATGAAGCAAAGAGAAGTCACGCGGTTGCCCGGTATGTAAAAAATTGTGCGACTTTCCGGAAATGTCTTTGCCAATAGGCGAAAACGGATGTTTATCGGAAACAGTTGGGAGACTGAAATTTCCGCGCCCGATATGTTCTTTTTCTATCATCGAGACAATGTACAAATAAGATAACCAGAGACTACATGAAGCTCAAACTGATCAATACCAAAGATATTAAAATTCTGAATGTAAACTATCCACTAAATGCCAAGATTAGTAAACCATATAGACAAAACTGTACCAAGATAAGCATGAGATACCAATCTGAAGCTGTCAAAGCAAGAGTAGGAGAATCGTGAAGGGATTTTTTGACATCAAGGACAAACCATATGATCCTGGCCGAGGAACCAAACAAACTCCCCGCACCGTGATGGAAAAACACAAATGACTCTCCCCCTTTTTGCCTCAATGACAAAGGATAGAAGAGAAGAATGTGCAATGCCAGACTTTGAGCACAAACAACCAACCTCTTCTCAGCACAAGTAACCTTAGTCACAGTTCATGACAATACACAACAAAGACCAATGATACTGGTTATTCTTCTTCAAACAAAAAACATCATTTTACTCTTTTCATACACAAAATATAACTTGAAAGCATGTATACAGTATAATCCATCGTCAATCTGTTCTTGTACAACCATCCTCAGACCATTTTAGAACATTTATTTCCACACCAAGAACGATGAAAAAATACCAAAGATAATTAATCTCAGCCCTCACACAACACCGAATAATATCATCACAAAAATAACTCATAACATCAAACATGTTTTTCAATCACTGTTCTCCATAGATAAATCCATTGGCATCCCTTCAAAAACAAAGGCTTTCTTATTTTTAATATATTGAGGAACTCATCAGTATGACTTCACACCGCTCAAAGATGTTATAAGGACATACCATTATTTCCAGAACCCAAGCATCCAAAAAGTTCATTTAAGAACAAAATTAAACTATTATTTCAAAAACTTCTGAAAACTGTCAACCACTAGACCAAGCAGAAACATTCCTTAATGCAGATATTTATCCATTACCTTTCAAATTGGATGATTACCTTTGTCAGAAATAACAAAAGGTTAAGTAATTTAAGCCATTTCTCTTCCTTCAAAATACTGTCTAGTTTACTGGCAAGACACTAGATTCATCAACACCTTAAGAATTGAGCATCAACCTCACCAAAGATCTGTCAATGTACTTCTAACTTGTATTTCAAAAACAAAATGAAATAGTGGCATTTACAAGACATTTCATTGCATCTTATACCACCATAAGCAAATGCAAGATGCCATACCTTATTCTAGACTCCATAGGGGTAAAATAGATTGCCATAATAGACTCCCCTTGAGTCTTTGCTTCTTCTTAAGAACTAGAAGGAAACTCTTGTGCAAGGAGTGCGCAAGGAGTTTTCTCAGAAGCATCTTTATTGCTCTTCCTTCTCCACTCCAATGAAGACTTTTTCACTTGTTTGCTTAAAGTACCTGTCTTTCTATTGAATCTACATTGCTGTACTTTATGTCCAATGTTATTACATCTAAAACAAATGACTTTGTGATTGTTCTGAGAAATAGAAGTCTTCCTACATAGTTTTCCAACATTGTTCCCTACATTATTATCACTTGTATTTATTCTATAGTGTCTTCTCAAGTGACTAAAATTGTTACAGTTGTAACACACCACATCCTTATTTCTAGGGACATTAGAATGATTCTTATTTGACCATCTTATGCAATCAATTGCCTTATGACCATAGTCATTACAAACATAACAATATCCTTGGAAAGAATGATTATAGCTGAATGAATGAACTTGCCAAGGATGTGAAGATTTGAGGACATTTGTCTTTTCTTTATGAATACCTTTAGATTGTCTTCTAGTGTCAATGTTATCCTTTGATGCAACAATACTGTAACCAAGATCAACCTTCATTCTTGCTATTTGCTTGGCTGTAAACTTCTTTCCATCCAAAGTAGTAAACACTATTTCATGTTTAGATTTGTCTGTAGAGCTTTGTCCAACCTCATATCCCACTCCTATAGGATCTTTAGAATGCTTTTTCCTGCCCAACATCTCATTCAATATATTAGTACTTTGATCAAATTTATGAATTTTACCAAATTTAGCATTGATACTTTCAAGCTCTTTTCTTAAAGCAACTATTTCTTCTTCAAGTTTTAGACAAACAATCTTTTTAATCTCTAAATCAGAACTCACAACATCTGAAATCCTCTTGTATTCTTCAATTTCAATTTTATGACTTATAATCATATCATCCTTAAGAGTTAGTTCCTTTAACAAGGAAGATCACTATCTGAACATTTCTTTAAAGAATCAATCTCATTTTCCAGTTTATTACACAATTCATCCTTGTATTTTAACTTGAATTCTAGACTCTCTTCTTGTTGAAGCTATCTTGTTAAAAACTAGTTTTCTTTTCTAAGTTGCTTAATAGTATCTAAGGCACATAGGAGTTCACCTTCCAAATCAACCTCACTTTTTGGCTCATCATATTTCTGTTCAGAGTTGACATCACTCAAAGATTGATCTACTTTTACACAAGTTTCTTGATCATCTAAATATTCATTAATATCTCCCTAGACTTCTTTTCTAAATTATAAAGGTTTAAACCTTCTTCACTCTCAGATGTTTCACAACTTATTTTAGTATCAAAAGATATCTCCTTTTGTAACTCACTATTCTAATTCATTTTAGTCAACTTGTCCCAGACTTCCTTAGCACTGTTGTAATGAATGAATTTTGTAATGAGTTTATTTGGCAAGTTATTAAGAATAGAATTTATAGCTCTGGTATTGAATTCAAGAGCTTTCATCTCCTCAAGAGAGGAAGGAGATGTTGCAGATGTAGTACAACTCTTTTCTACTACTTCCCACACTTCAGATCCTAAAGAAAGTAAGTATGTTTCCATCCTATGTTTCCATATAATAAAGTTTGTTCCTTCGAACTGAGGAGTTATAGATCTAGGATACTCTACCATTTCACGGTAACTATTTATGAATTCTTCCTCATTATTCCTTATACTAGATTCAGGTTGAACATGATGAATAACATTTTGCTGAGAACATCTTTTTTCCTTATTCCTTTTGTTCTTTCCCATATTAACCAAACTACTCCAAGAAACTAGGAACAATCCTAGGTGGTTTAGACCTATCAGAGGACCCTAGGCTCTAATACCAATTGAAGGAGTTATGGACAGACACTAAGAGGGGGGGTGAATCTGTGTAAAAAAAAAATCAACTTCAATCAAGATTTTTCATTCTGATTTCCTTTTCTTTCAACAATAGAGTAGAGTAATCACTTTGGAAAGCACAAAGATATGGTAACATTAATTCAGTCTATTAGACAACTTATGAAAATATAATTTGAGTGAGATATCTTGCATTTTCCAAAATATAGCTAAGATTTGAACTCAATATTACTCTAATTAATGCATTCATGAGTTGAATGTAATCATTCATAAAAAGAATTGAGAATAGTTATAATCCTGGTAGTGAACTGAAACAACAACAACATAGAAAAGCAGTAAGCACACATAAGAACAAAGAGACAAAAGATTTGCTAAGTGGAAAACCCTCCTAGGGTAGAAAAACCACTCCTAAACTACCTTACTGGCTTAATCTTCAAAAACCACTATTAACAATGCCTTATAGGCTAATTTCTAAGCACCAAATCAAGGAGCACCAACCCCTCATTTAGAGACACCAATCTCAAGGAGCACCAACCCCTCACTTATATTTCAGAATTACAATAATAATATAAGAGGATTTCTCTGTTTTTAGTTAAGCACATATTTCTCTTGTTTTCTCATTTACAGAAAACCCTAAGGATAATATTCTAGAATTACATCCAGTGATCTATCTCTACTCTCATTATAGTTTTTCAACACTTGTTTTTTATATTACATTTCAAGTATGTCTATTATGAAGAAATCTTCAAAAAGCATTTTTCACAAGATTCTGAAACTCTCTTGCTAATTTGAATATGAAGCTGAATAATGACAGTCTGTAGATGATGGTAAAAATTAGAGTAACGCCTATCTAGAGAGCTTTAATTTTTGTGTTGAATCAGGAGATTTCAAATTGCAACTGATTTTTTTTTATCAAAGCCATGACTGCCCACTAATAGAAAATCATAACCTCTTAATTCTCAGAGAATATTTTTCAAGAAATTTGATGCCAACCAAAGATGTCAGCATGCAACTATACTTAGAAAATCACATGTTGGCCATAGTGACAGAGTTTGTTAAACGTTTGCTGAGACATCTAGATAAGTATGCCAAAGGAAATTATAACGTTGATCGTACCTTTGGTCCCTGTGCATTGCCATGACCTTCTGCCATCGGGGAGAAACCATATTGAAGATCTTTATGTTTCCCTGAAATCACATTTCTATTAAATTTGTTTCAGTTGTTGAGACACAAGCAAGTTTCTCACCGAGATGCCTTTCTGTTGCATTCACTATTGCTATAGCATTTTGATATTGGAGAGACATCTTGTAGACAAGTCTTTGTTTTTCCAAGAGCCCCCGTGATCAAACTTGTCATCTAGACAATTCAATACCTATGCTGAAGGCAACTTTATTGCCATCAGTCATCCCTCTATTTGTCACTGTGACATTCTGTTGTCGGGGAGACATTATGTAGATTTCATTATGTTTCACCGAAAGGCTTTATCCATTATGAGTCGCTGTGACAAAAACACACTTTCACTGAAATGTATCCTTCATCCACCTTCGTAAAGACAATGCATAGTTGGGGTGACTTCTCATAGAGCATCCTGTGTCTTACCGAAAGCCCACATGATCAAACTTGTCACCATGACATATCACTTTCGGGGAGACCTCATATAGATAATACTTCATTATACCGAAAGTCACCTATCATCTTGTGTGTCGCTAAGACAAGTTAGAACTTGTGCTGAAAAAAACCTTTTGTGTTCCATTGGCGAGACTAGAGGTCACTCGCCAAGACCTCATGCAGAAAACCCTAACTATTACCAAGATGATTACCTTTATGTTATTGGTCAGTATAAGAATTCAAACTCGTCAAGACCTTTCTTCGAGCTCATGAGTCATACCAAAATGTTCCTTTTGTTTTATGTATCACCAAGACATATCAATGTCGGGGAAACCTCTCGGAGAGCACATTATGTCATACTGAAAAATTTTATCCACTCTAAGTCATTGAGACAATACCAACCTCTCGCCGAAAACCCCTCATAAGACTTAATTGCCAAGACTTGACAGGTTCACTATGACATTACTTTGATGCTATAAGAGTCTCGATGAAATAACCCTTTGCATAAAGTCGGTGAGACACTACAAAGTCGTTATAACATTTCACTGAAGCAGTAACCTTATGTCGATAAGACATTTAGTGCATCAGTCAGTGAGAAAAAAATCTTCGATGAGACTATATACCAAATACATTAAGTTTGGCTGAAGCAAAACCCTAGATGTGATGTCAGCGAGACAAAACCACTTTGTCGAGACCTATATCGATACCACCTAGCTCTACCGATGAACCTCCATATGCACTAGTCAGGGTGACATTTGAAGTTTGATGAGACAATACCCCAATAACAAAACTCCTTCCAATATGTTCCTATTCAACCTCTGATCAATGAGACAAAGCAATTTCGCTGTGACCACATACCGATGGTATAACTTATGCCGATATAATGCTTTTCTATCGCCGAAACAAAAGAGAATGTCACACTGATAGATGCCTGGAGATGGATCTCAATCATTGTAACATCAAATAAGTCTTGTCGATATGATCTTTGAACAATGGTCGGTGTGACATACCAATTTCGCTAAGACATCATATCGATGCCACAACTCTTATCGCTATGAACTTTCTTGTGCCAGTCGCCAAGACATAAAGCGCTCGATGAAACAACATGCCGATAGGGATTACTTACACTAATGTACCACCTCATGTATTAGTCGGTGAGACCTGACTAATTCAGTAAGACCTCTCAGCGGTGAACACAACTCATGCCGATAGACCTTTCCATTGTCACCAAAACAAAAGAGAAGTCCTGCCAAAAGCTGCTTGTATGTAAAAACAAATTGTTATGACCTTAGAAGCATCTTGCCGATAGGCAACAAAAAAATTTATTAAAACAAATGGATTGGGGAGACCCTATCATTTTCACGCTGATATGTTCTTTTTCTTTCACCGAGACAATGTACAAAAAAGATAACTAGAGACTACACAAAGCTCAAACTGATCAGTACCAAATATATTAAAATTTTGAATGTAAATTGTCCATTGAATGCCAAGACAAGTGAACAATATAGAAAAAATTACACCAAGATAAAGCATGAGAAACCAATCTAAAACTGTCAACAAGTAGAATCAACTGAAAGGGATTTTGACATCAAGGACAAACCATATGATCACAACTGAGAACCAACAGAATCTTCTTGTGAAAGATATTCAACACTGGACTCTTGCATTTGTTTGTTAAAAATGACTTAATGTTGTGAAATATATATATATATATATATATATATATTTATAGGAGTCAATACCTGATTATTCATTATTTTAACTTCATGGGCTGATATCCATTAGAAATTTGAATTAAGTCGGTTGTTTACCCACTCAAAAGTGAAAAATTCCTCAAAAGGGACTAAGTCACCACCTTGAGTGACTTAGTCTGACCAGGGGATTTTGAGGTGGTATTTATAGAATTTTAATGATTTGAATATTATTTTTTAGTATTTGTGTGATTTATGAGTGGAGTAGGCCTTAAAGTCCAAAATAATGAATCTTACATGCATATAAATGTAGTTTTTAAGGTGTGATTAATGCAAGGGTGTCTAAAATAGGACCAAATGAGACCATAGATTGTACTATCTCCAAGGGAGTATAATTTTTGTTTCCATAGTTGGCCCCCACTTTATCACCCATATGACTCTACGTGCATGTGTAAGCTAAAGGACTCTAAATAGTAAATTTTATTTCATAAAAGGATACTCATTCAAAAGATAGGAGAATGAAGCCCCCAGTGTAGTTGTCTTCAAAACCACAACATTAGGAACCACACCTTGCAACATGAATTCATTAGTTATCCAAAAATCCTTTTATCAAACTTCTAGAAATCAAATTTGAGGGTAGATGTATGCCCCCCCTTGATTTCACTTGCTTTATGAAGGTGGAATCAAGGTAGCAAACTAGCCACATTGAATAAGGAACATCATATCATAGGACATATCCAAGTACCATGCCACATAGCGATAGAAAATTGATGATATTGGGTGAGGAATCAAAATTCCAATGCATTAAACGATGTCAAAAACAGAGTTCCCTAGCACCTATTATGGTGTTTTGAATAAAAAGTACTTTATTAACTCTTAAGATAGAGAAAACCCTAATTTCATACATAGGAGTTAAAGAATTAAAAGGGGTTAAAAGCGGTCAAAGTGAAGTAATTTGTCACTTACTATTTCATTTTACCTTCTTGTAGTGTGAGATTGATGAGAGAAGACAAAAAGATGTTGAGTAAACGAGACTATAGGTCTGCGAGATTGGACGTGTTATGGGACCAGGTGGCATGCGACAATTGTCATCATGAGGTGAGTTGATTATGCTACCTATGATATGTGATTATGCAATTATTTAATGATTTTTATTCATTTCTAGGTTAATTTAGGATCTTGGAAAAAAGTTTGCAAAGTGTCCCATTTGTTCACAAAGTGTCCCTTTTGTTTGCAAAGTTTCCCACTTTTCCACAAAGAGTCCCATTTATTCATGAAGTGTCCCAAAAGGGCTCTAAAGTGTCTATGACCTTTAGGAATGAACATTAGATGAACATTAGTACACTTGCATGATGAATAAAGTAAAAATTAAAGATATTAGATGATTTTTAAAGCATATTTTTTGTGGTTTTGATAAGTACCCACCTGTTTGTGGTAGCTTCTAGGGGATAGGCAATTGAGTTTTCTAAGAGATTTAGCCCCATCACTTGCATCTGAGGAGATAAAGAACCTATAGGTTGTGGGTATCTATTAGGCATACCTCATACCCCCCATGAGGTACCATGATGCTATGTTGATGGTGCTCTACGAGTGCTGGGATGCAGACATGTGCACATTCCACCTTTTGATAGGTGAGATGATGATTACCCAAGAGGATGTACACCACATTCTTTGAGTTTATATTTGGGGCGAGCATGTATGCTTCTAGAGAGACTACACCTTCTACGAGCCGAAGGCCGATACGTAGTATTTTTTGGGTGGTCTAGTGCATGATGAGTGGATGAGAGGGTGGATTGACCTAGCAATGTTACTGTATTCATGAGTTCCAGTGGTGAGATGGATTATGATGTACATAGTAGCACTCTTACTTTTCCCCCATAGGTAGGTAGCACACCTTGAGGGAGGACTAGTTCATTTGATACGTGGCTTGGTGGAGCATCAAAAAATATATGATTGGGGGCGTTGTATCTTGACACATTTATATTATGATCTTGGATGGTTTGTTTTCTAGGAGGTAGATAACATGGTGCATTGCATGCTTCTATAAGTTTAGTGCCTGGAGCATATCACATGTACTAGGCCAGTCGATTTCTAGTTTGCTACAATAGTGGGGTATCCTAGGGCCTTTGGGTATCCTCTACAATGGTTATGGAAATATGGGGATTTACATTTTTGGAGAGTGATATTTGACCAACTAGAGGAGGATGAGATCTTATGAAGACCTTATCAATTGATGCTACAGTGACCAAATCATATGAGTCAATTGAGGAGACTACAACTAGATTTCTAGTTGGCCATCATGATAATGTAGTACGTCCCTTCTAATATGATCGAATCATGCAACAATTTGGACAGATTTAGAGACCACCCAGGGAATGATCCTTTTTCAGGAGGTCAGTGTAGAGTGCCTGGAGACCAGGTGATATAGTGTAGATCACTCTAGACCATGTTGTTGAGATTGTCTTCAACTTCTCAGATCATGGCCAACCTCCAATATTTAACACAGATGATGTTAGTGCCACATGAGATTATGAGGAGTGGTGGGGGTATGTGCAAGATCATGATGGGCCAAAAAGTGGCAATATGATGGGTATTTGAAGGGTATGTGTTTGACAAAAAGTTTTTACCCAAAATTGATGAAACGAAAAGGGTTTTTAAAGGAGATTCTTAGCTTTCCACTAATATAAATTATGTTTTAATTTGAATTTAATACATAATTATTTTTCATTTTCTATTTGAATTACTACTAAATCCCTAATTGATAGGTTGATTGAAAAACATCTATAGCTTTCAAACGGTATCACATTTTTTGAATCAAAACATGTCACATTATATGCTTCACATACTACTTGGGATTAAAAAATAGGAATTGAATTTCATGAAATTTTGACCAAGTTAAGGTGGTCAAACATATTATTTTTATTTTTAAAAGTTGTAATAAAATTCATAATTAATTATTTACTTGGAAAAAAAATTACAAAAAAATATGCATCACATCAGGACATGGAGTCCTCTACTTATATCTAAAATCTTATAAAAAATACTATCATTTTCACGTGGTTAGGGTGGTCGGACAAACACCTACTTCTTATTATTTCCCTAAAATTTAAGCACTACTACATTGAAATTTTAAAATTTTTCACCAAATAGATTTTTCTTTTTAAAATAAAACCCTAGTATTTTAGAAACTATATTCAATTTGCTATAGATTATATTCTTCCATATTTTTGAAATAATATAGATAACTTATTCAAAATTTTATGTCAAGTTGCCTAACTCTGATTTTTTTGAATTTTTTGCCACTTAAGGGCCTGTTTTTTCCATGCTGATCCTACACATACCCATGGACGGTATCACAACAAACTTTAGTATATCCAATGGATGAGCCTATAGGATATGCAAGAACATTACTAGATGAGGGAGATGATATAGAGTATAGGGCTAAGGAGACATGATATAGAGCTATAGACATATTTATTGATGTCATTGATGATGAGTACGATGAGGATGCAGATCTAGACTATGATGGCCAAGAGGGAGAGGAGGAGGATGAGGAGAAGGATCCACCCCTGAGTGAGAGTGATGAGGCAACAATTGAGGATCGATAGGAGTGGGGAGATACCTCTCCCATTCATATGACGAGATCACGAGGAGAAGTTGCAATAGGTATCGGTACCCATAGTCATGGTGAGGCTAGCACATTTTCATGCTCCTTACATAGGACAATGTTGATATTGCTCAGCCTATCAGAGATATAGGTGATGATATTTGATTTTATGGATGTAATTTAGTGTTTATTATTTTTATATATATATCATGATGATGTGTATTGATTGTGTATTGTTTCTACCTTGCAGGAGCTATGGGAGGTTGGCGGGATCTCTATTGTAAAGTAGCTACAAAGATAGTGCCAGAATCAATTGAAGAGGAGGAGATGGACTCAGATTATGTGCCCCCACCTATTGTGGAGGAGGATCTAGAGTTTCTTAGGCCCTTCATGAGATTGCAGGCATCATATGATAGTCTAAGGAGATGAATTTGACGAGATGAGATTGCAGGACAGTCATCCCAAAGTCCAATAGAGGTTGAGAGACTAGAGGTAGAGGTAACACAACTACAGGTGGAGAGGGAACAGATAGTAGGGGAGCATTAGGTGGCCATTGAATGAATATAGGGCTTAGAGTTTTCAATCAAATTTGGCAGATCATGGTCATGATCGCATATGACAATCTCCTAACGTCTTGCTACCGGATCAACATGAGTACCAGAACCTGAGGGATTGAGTACCCACAAACCTCAGCAATATTACATATTTTGATGACATGTACATAAATTTTTTGGATCATATATATATAATTATATGATGTTTTATGACATGTCTTAATGTGTTTGAATATTAAATAGCAATGTGATTAATTAAATAACCTTTGTAAGAGTATTTATTTAATTAATGTGTTCATGATTTAACAAAGTGTATGTGATCTAATTAAAACTTATTGCAGTTTCTTTTAGATACAACATGATGATTATGTTATGCTAAATTAAATGTATTAATGATTTAACTTATCATAACACACAAGATGAATTTGAATAGTATGAAACCTAAAGTAATTATAAAAAATAAATTAAATAATCATTTTAGTGCTCAAGACATACACATAATGTGTTTTTCAAGAATGAAGCAATGCGAAAGCATATAGGATACAACCCAATACCTTTAACATTCATACTATTCAAAGGGATTAGACATAATACTGACATAGATGGACAACATTGATAGGTTCCTTAATGGGTGTGCCATCTAGTTCTATTAACATGTATGCACCTGATCCAAAAGTTTTGTCAATGATGTATGGTCTTAACCAATTAGAACTAAATTTACCTCTTTCATTTGGGTTGGCATTGACGTTGCATTGATTTGAAGATAGAACTAAGTCACCCTTGTGGAATGATTGAGGTATAACATTGAGATTGTAATTGTGATGTTTCCTTTTGCAATAATCTTGAAGATGTTCAAGAGCATTAATGCACTATTCATCAAGCATCTCAAGATGGTGTAATCTTTGCTTTCTATAGTGTGTATCATCAACAAGTCCTTGAAAATAAATTATTAATGTGGGAATCTTTAACTCAAAGGGCATTATTGCTTCACTACCATAGACCATATTATAAGGTGTGGATCCTGTGGAAGATTGAACACTTGTGTGATAAGCCCAAAGTGCATAGTGTAATTGTGTGTGCCAATCCCTATGATGTTTATTAATAGTTTTCTTTAAAATTTGTTCAAGGACTTTATTAGTGGATTCAACTTGACCATTAGATTGTGGGTAATAAGGTGTTGAAAAATAATGTTGCATATTAAAGGTCTCCAATAATTTCTTCACATCATTATTCTTAAATGGTGTACCAAATTATCAGAGACTAATGTGGAAGGGATTCCAAAGTGAGCAATAATGTGTTCTAGGATGAAATGAAATATTACCTCAGTTGTTGTAGATTGAAGAGGAATGGCCTCTACCCATTTTGTGAAATAATTAGTTGTAGTGGTAATAAAGGTATGTCCAATGGAAGGAGGTGGAATTTTTCCTATAATGTCTAATCACCAAATCGCAAAGGGCCATATCAGAATTTGAGTTTGAATTTCACTAGCAGGAGCATGATTCAAATTTCTATGTTCTTGACATTTACATGGCATTTCCTAACATAATTGAAGCAATCATGTTCCATGTTGTGCCAATAATACCTAATACAAATAAGTTTTTGAAACAATGTTTTCCCTCCAAAATGTCCACCACAAGCACCTTCATGGGCTTGGTGAAGTGCTAGAGGTATCTCAGATTTGTTGAATCATCCAAGTAAAATACCATTGAATGACCTTCGATACAACACACCGATGAGAATCATATATTTAGATGCAAGATTTCGTAAATGAGCACATAGGTTTTTGGTTGTTGGCTCAGGAAAGGTACCACTTTTCAAATAGTTGAATATGGTATCATACCATTCGCTCGATTTTTCCTCATTTTTCGTTAAAGCTTCTTCCATTTTTCGTTGATCGAAGGTTTCATGATAGGGTGAATAGTGAATGTGAATTTTTTTGAAGGATCTTGAGGGGATATAAGAGAGGAAACACTTTCCATTGCATCCACAAGATGATTATCTATTCATGGGATGTTATCAATGGTAAATTTTTGAAACTTCTCTAACAAGTGCATAATAAGATCCTTGTATTTGGATAATTTGTCATGCTTGGCTTGATATGTTCCATTTATTTTTTTAATTACTAATTTGAGTCACGAAAGATCTTAATATCTTTCACACTCATGATCAAAGCAACATGAAACCCAACAATTAATGCCTCATACTTAGATGTGTTATTCATACATAGGAAATTCAATTGATACAAGGGAATAGGCTTTCCTAGGGGTGGAATTAGTGTAACCCCAACACCAAAGCTTGTTCTACACTTGGATCTATCAAAATATAATTCCCATGTAGGAAGGTCTATTTTCAACACACTATCATTGAGAAAAGAATCATTTCTAGGTAATGCTAGAGGAGAAGGAGCATCAACTAAGTGATCGATCAAGGCCTGGAATTTGATTTCTTTTTGTGAAACAAAATTGAGGTAAAACTTGGTCAACAACATTACCAATTTAGCTAAATGTCCTCATAAGTCTGTTTTATTAAAAATATGTTTGAGAGGATCAAATTTTGTCATGACTTGTATTTCCTTATTTAGTAAATAGTGTCACAACTTACTAGTAGCGAATACAAGAGCCATTTTTTTTTTTGATTGGGGTGTATTATGTTTAATAATCGATTAGAGTTTGACTAATGTAATAAAAAATATGTTATTTTCCATTATCATCTTGTTGAGCCAAAAATGCTACAAGAGCATGGGAAGATGCGGTTATGTAAAGGATGAACGGTTTATTTGACATAGTGGGTTGCAAAATAGGTAGAGTTGCAAGGTATTCCTTCAAACTCTCAAAGGCTTGTTTACAATCCTTGTTCCAATCAAAATGTACATCCCTTTTGAGATGTGTGAAAGGTAATATTTGATCATCTAAGGAGGTGAAAAAATGATGGATGGCTTGAATTCTTCCTTGTAATGTGTGCAATTGAGAGATGTTTTTGGGAGGTGGCATGTTTGTTATAACATCAATTTTCTTTGTGTCAACCTCAATGCCTCTATGAGATATGATAAACCCTAAGATTTTTCCACTATCTACTCCAAAGACACACTTTTTAGATTTATTCGCATGTTGTATTTACACATCTGCTCAAATATTTTTTGAAGGACATTCACATTGTCTTGTCCTATTAAGGACTTGGCAAGGATGTCATCAACATAATCTTCCAAGATTTTATGTATGTAACCATGAAATATCAAGGTCATTGCTCGTTGATAAGCTACACCAAAATTATTTAATCCAGAAGGCATCATAACCCAAAAAAATGTTCCCCAAATGGATGTAAATGTCATCTTATATTTCTCTTGTGGGTTAATAAAGATTTGATTATAACCAGAAAATCCATCCATGAATGACAACAAAGAATGCCCAATAGCTGAATCCATGATCATTTCAATATTAGGAAGGGGAAAATCATCTTTTAAGGAGGCTTTATTCAAATCACGAAAATACATATACATCCTAATGTGATTATTATGCTTATAAACTGTGACAATGCTTGAGATCCAAGGAGAATAATCAATAGGTCAATTGAAACCTGCATCAAGGAGTTTTTCAAGCTCTCCTTTAACAAGAAAGGCTATCTTAGGATTCATTTTTCATATCTTTTATCGAATAGGCTTAGCATTTTCAACAAGGACAATGTTGTGTGTTACTATCTTTGGATCAATTCCTGGCATGTTTGAATATTTCCAAGCAAAATTTTTAGGAAAATCATGAAGCAAGGTTGTAGTATGCTCTTGTTCTTCATCATCAAGGCACTTCTGAATCTTAATGAACTTTTATTTATGTATCAATTGTATCTCCTAAGGGGAGTGCATTTGACTTAGGAAATGGGTATGTCCAAGATCATCATGGCAAAAACAGGGCCTTAAGTGGTGAAAATTTCAGAAAAATCAAAGTTAGGAAACTTGATGTAAAAATTTGAATAAATTATCTATATTATTTCAAAAATATGTAAGAATAAATCTATAAAAAATTGAATGTAGTTTCTAAAATACTAGGTTTATTTTTTATTTTTTAATTCTATTTGGTGAAAATTTGAAATTTCAATGCAGTAGTACACAAATTTTAGGGAAAAAATAAGTAGATGTCTATCTAGCCACCCTAACCACAAAAAAATGATAATATTTTAGATATAAGTAGAGGACTCATGTCTCGATGTGATGCATTTTTTTTGTAATTTTTTTCCAAGTAAATAATTAATTATGAATTTTTTATTACAACTTTTAAAAAATATAAAAAACTTATATGTCTGACCATCTTAACTTGGTCAAAATTTAATGAAATTCAATTTTTCTTTTTTTAATCCTATATTATGCAAAGCATAGAATGTGACACATGTTTTAGATTAAAAAAATGTGATATCATTTGAAGGATATAGATGTTTTTCAATCAACCTATCAATTACGACTTTAGTCGTAATTCAAATAGAAAATGAATAATAATTATTTATTAAATTTAAAAAAAAGCATAATTTATATTGGTGGAAAGCTGAGAATCTCTTTTAAAAACCCTTTTTGTTTCATCAAATTTTTGGTTAAAAAAGGTCGTCAGCTGCATACCCATCATATTGCCACTTTTTGTCCCATCATGATCCTGCACATACCCAAATTCAAGGTCATATTGTTTCTGTCTGTTTCATTTGTGTCAAATATTTTTTTGCTTGGTACTTATCAAAACCTAGGTAACCTTTCTCTTGGAAGAGGATTTCTTATTAGAAGCACTTAACATTTGTTTTAGAGCTTCATCATTGTCAAAGTATTCCCATGATGGTGGTAAATCCATATCAAGGAATTCAAGATGCTCTAGTGTGATATTGATTCTTGGTTTACATATCATGGTGTTGATATTTAGTGATTATCATTGTGTTGCTTTGGTTGTATTAGAAAAAGAATATCCCAAACCAGTCTTTGTGTCACGTGTATTAGGTTCTATAGGAACTCGAATGCCTTGTTCATTTTTTCCACATCCTTTACCATTGTATCCCAATTGTTTTGCAAGCTCATAGTCTTTCCCATAAATTTTTTCCATTTCCTTCGGGTTAGGCAGATGTTGATAATCTATCTCATCATAATTTGTTGTGTACATTGTATTTTCTTCCAAAGTAGATGAGGTAGATGCTTGGAAAGGATCTTCTAAATTTTGAGTTGACATAACCATTGGTTGTTCTTGTTTTTCATCCTCTTGTCCTATGATTATGCATTCACCCATAAATGAAAGTGTGAATTCTAATGTACCCCAATCATCACCTAATAATTTAGACACATGTTCTTCTTCTTGTTTGTTGGTCTCAATAGGTTTGATGTGAGATGTTGGAATCAATGTGTTTAGAGGACTTGTTGTTCCTTTTTCAAGTTGTAAGCAACTTTAAGGCTCGAGGTCTATTTCAATTTGATAAATTTTTTTGTTATAGACATATTTCATTATTCAATGAAGGGTTGAAGGCACCACATGCATCTCATGAATTCATGGTCTTCCCAAAAGAAGATTGTATGAAAGATCATAGGGCATGACATGAATAGGAGTTTGAAAAGTAGCCATTCTGATTGTGATAGGTAAAGTAATTACACTTAGTGGTTGCCTTGTGATATTGTCAAATCCCCTAATAGATAAGGAATCAGGTTTGATTTGTGATTTATCTACACATAATCGATCTAGGAGCTTTACACTGCACACATTAAGGGTAGATCCATTATCAACAAGGGTTTGTTTGATGCCTATTCTATTGAATTGAGCAATTATCATAAAGGCCTCATTTTGTTTCCTTAATTCTAATAGAGGGAGCTCATGTTGATGAAAGGTAATGTCTACATTAACTGCATTCATTCCTTGTATTAATGTTGCCACATCATTTGTGTTTGTACCAGGAGGAACCAGTATTTGTTGCAATGTTGTTTGGAGCATAGAGTGATAGTTTGGTGAATTCTATAGAAGATACAAAAGGGACATTTTTGTGAGAGTGCTCTTAAGTTGCTCAACAAGATCATACTCCCTTAATTGAAGAGCGCTAGGAAGTATAGAATTAGGAAAAAGGTAAGGAAGTTGGGGTTGGTTGTTGTGGTTGCAGATTATTTCTAGTGTAATGTATGTGAGACACAACATCATGCTTAGGTGGGTAAAGGGTAAACTTAAATTGAGGTGGAGGTGGAGGTTTATGTGAAGGTGGGTAAAGGGCAAGTTGAGGTTGAATTACATTGACATATTTTATTTTAGGTTGCTCACAACAAACCTTAGTGGATGGATTTTGTGAGATGAAGTCCTCAAGGGCTTCATCTAACATGTCAAAGTCATGACTACTAAAAGGTTTGGGAGATAAGTTATTGTTGGTTGGTTTAGGTTTGTCATCACAAGCCTTAGTGGATGAACTTAGAGAGATGAAGCCTTGTAGAGCTTCATCTAACTTATCCAAGTCATTAGTGCTAAAATGTTTGGATGATATAATTTTTCTAAAGTGAAGCATAGTTTTTATTGTTTCATTTGATGTTTTAAGGTTTTTTTTTGCATTTTTTGATGAATCTGATCTAAATGAACTAGGAACTAGTGCTAAAAATGAACATTGTAAAAATATAATGCTATCCATAATTTCCATTAAAGTAAATGATGCTAATGCTAAATATTTGAATGTAACAAAAGATAATTGAATGAAAACATAAAAAGTAACTAAAGCAAATATGAACTTAAGAAATTGAAAACTAAATTTTGAAAACATTGATCATGCAAGATGTGTAGTGGGACTAAGTTACCTAGGGTGGTGAATTGGTACTAGCAAGGGTATTTTTTAATTTTTTCTAAATTTTCTGATGGATGTTGATGTGTTATGTACTATACAATGCAAATCTAAAGTGCAAATGTAGAATTTCACTATTGTGTAAGGAAATGAAATGCAATAAGGCAAGCTTAAATGAGATTTTCACTAATGCAAATTTTAAAACCCTAGAATGCAAAGAAATGAAAAACCTAATGCAATGTTGATGCAATCTATTCCTAGGATGTAAATGCACTTGAAATTAGAAGGAAAATTCTCTAAATTTAGGTTCATCAAAACGTGGATAAAGATTTTGACACCTAAGGTTCTCCAACATTTCTAGGGTTTTTCACCTAAAAGGAGAGAGATGGGCCAAAAATGGGCAATGCCCCCACTCAAAAATAATGTAAATATGGATGAAATGTGCCTAGATACAATTTCTAAATGTAATAAATAGATAAAAGAAATGACTTATTAATGATAAACCTAAGAAATGCAAGTTGTTTGAAAATACATTGTGATATCCATGAAGATAGATTAAATGCAATAAAGAACGAGATAAAGATGATGAACGGAAATTGTGCACCTGGAAATTGATGAAGGACATAATGAAGAATGTAGATGTCTCTAAAATTCTAGAAAATTTAATTTTTTGACCAATTGGGATACTTATGCTAAGCTGGGTGACTTAATCCCATATCTAAGAAACTACTTTAGAGCCTGTTTTAGCCAAATGAGTATCCATATCTATAGAAATATTTGACAAACAAGTGTAGAGGGACTAAGTTACCACTGTTGGTGACATAGTCCACTTTGGTTTTTCTTTAAATCTAAAAGTGGAAATAGAAGCCTTCAGTCTGCACTCTATTTTCTAAGAGAAACCTAGATTTGAATCTATGGAAACACTTGCAAAACATATTATAAATTGGTTTCTATGGGGGTTTTCCTTGGCTAAA
Source organism: Sequoia sempervirens (assembly GCA_007258455.2). Lineage (NCBI taxonomy): Eukaryota > Viridiplantae > Streptophyta > Pinopsida > Cupressales > Cupressaceae > Sequoia > Sequoia sempervirens. The sequence goes on from VDFB02289970.1 coordinate 19,022, forward strand.
CCCCTAGTTGGTATTTAAACCTTGAAAGAGATGATAAAATATGTATAAAACCCTAGCCCTGAGTGTGTCTAAGACTAGGAAGTCTGAAAATAAGAAGCAACCCTATTCTAACATGCAAGAATAAGATGCATAAATGAAACTAGAGAGATGCAAGACTAATTCCAAGAGACCCTAAATAACATTATAAATGAATCTCAAGAGCAAGAAAACCTTCCTTAGGCTAAAAATAAAGAGAAAATGGATGATGGAACCACTTTGAAAATAAGTCCTTAGGCTTGATTTGATGACTAGTTGCATCTCCTCAACCTAGATTTCTCCATGATTCTCCATAGGAACCCATAATCAACCCTTGAAAATGCAATATCTTGGACAAAAGGTGAGCTTGAAGACTTGCAAAAACCCTAGCTTGCTGCCCTAAAGCTTCAACTTTGTTGTAGATAAATTAATGAATCTTCTTGTGAAAGATATTCAACACTTAACTCTTGAATTTGTTTGTTAAAAATAACTTAATGTTGTGAAAAATGACCTAAAAACATATATTTATAGGCATTAATACGTAAAAATTCATTATTTTAACTTCATAGGCCAAAATCCATCAAAAATTCATATTAAGTCAGTTGTTTTCCCGCTCAAAAGTCAAAAATTTCTCAAAATGGACTAAGTCGCCACCCTGGGGGACTTAGTCCCACCAGGGATTTTTGAGGTGAGATTTCTAGAATTTGAATGATTTGAATATTGTTTGTTGGGATTTGTATGATTTGAGAGTGGAATAGGCCTTAAAGTCTAAAATAATGAGTCTTAGGGGCCTATAAATGTAGTTTTTAAGGGGTGATTAATGTAAGGGTGTCTAAAATAAGACCAAATCAGACCACACATTGTACTATCTCTAAGGGAGTACAATTTTTGTGTCCACATACTGTAATAAATTTTCTCTTAACTACTCTTGACTTGCTTGATAATGCTCTTGACAATAATTCTTGCTCAATTCCTCTTGTTAGTTTTCAAATGATGCAATGACTAGGTATAAATATGCATAACTTTTCTAATTTCCCAAAAATTAAATCTTGATTGTTGATATTTGACATTAGAAATTCAAATAATAAAATATTGACTCTGGTGTATTAAATTTTGGGGGCAAAATAGAGGGACCAAGTCACCTAGGTGACTAGGTCTGGGTCCTAACCCTATTTTATGAGATCTAAGGTATTGATAGAAAAATATTAAATGTATGCATTGGTTTTCCACATGGGTTTTATTGATAATTGTTCAGATGGGCTATAGAATGCATAATTTAAGAAATTAGGTGTACAATTAGGTCCATGCACTTAGGGGGAGCAAAACATAGTGTGAAAATGTCATGGGTGACAATTTATGATGCTACAAGTCCAAACCTTACAAATTAACAACAAAACAACAAAGGAACACAACAAAAAAAAAAAATTCCCAAAATAAAAGGTAACAAAAGAGATCTAGCTTAAACAATGCTTGATCCAATCCTCTGCACCCTCACACTTGTAGACTTAATGTGCAAATGAGAGACCAACTTAGGAAGACCTTTCTTATGTATTTGAAGGACTATCCATGAGGAGTTGACTTTCAAAGCTGTAGAGCTATGAGAAGATGGAGCAGATGCCTCCCTAAGGGGCCCATCTAAGAGAAATGCATAATTTAAAGAACATGCAGTGTTTTGTTAACAAACTATTTTTTCAAGAACAATCAACTAATGGTCTAATGCTAAATGAAGAATAATACTAGTCGAAATAGGTTTTGAGCTTCAGTAATATTAACCAAAGGATCAAAATGAGCCTCACCAAGCCTAGTGGGTGAAGTTTCTAGAATGAAATAAAGTAGCTCCAAATCACCTAAATTAGCTATCAAATCTTTAAGAAACATCATAAGATGTTTATGAAGAGATTTTTTCTACTAGGTTGAAGAAGAATGTTTATTTATACCAATATGAACAATCTAAAGACAAGTTCCCAATAGCAAGACAATGTCTACATCGAAGAGGAATACCCTCATAATCAACCAACTAATACAAAGACTAGTCATTAATGTGTAAAACAACCTCACTTGGTAACTCTTTCAACATATCAACTTCCACTAAGATATGTGCAAATCATGTGTGATTAAATTTCTTAGAAGCTAGGTTTACCTTCAAAATTTGACTTAGAGCATTGACAATGTCCTTACAAGATGGTATACACTAAAATTGTAAGGGTAGATAAGGCAATCTCACCCAAATAAATTTATATCAATAGACTCTTTTAAGAAGTTCAAAGAGAGAGACTAAGGGTGAATTGAGAGAGGATGCAAATCCCACATCCAATCTCCACCATCTAATACAACCTCTCTATCATCAAAAGAACCAAATCATACCACATAAACAACTCTAGTACAAGGATAAATCTCCATCTTACCCTCAACTAGAGGAATCCAATGCCGAGGAATACATCAATGCAAATCAAGGAGAGAAGGCCATAAGAAGAAAACATATAAATCAAATCCTTACTCATGAAGAAATTCTCATAGTCAATCACTTCCCTAGAATCACCACAAGAGTAGTTGTAGCATAGGGATGGGGCAATTATTTTTCCCTCTAATCATGCAAGGTATTCCTAGGTGAAAATTTATTACCCACAATTGTTCCCTTTCCACTTTAGTGGCAACTGAAACAAAAGGATGAAAGGAATTTACATAAAAGGTTTTTGTTCATTGCATTTGCATAAGGCATGTAAAAAGGGGAGGCCACATGCATAACATTAAGAAACTTTCTTTCCAAATCCAAGAACACAACAATCCTATAAAGATTCCTTTCAGGGTCATCTATAGGGCCATGCACTTAACTATCAACATGTGTTGAAGATGATATAACACAACGAATAAAGGGGCCCAATCTAGAGAGAGTTGTTCGTGATTAGCATTACCATTCAAAGTAATTATAGACCCATTATGGGTAGCATATACCCCATAAGAAGATAAAACCTTCACACCATACTCCCATAGTGGGAAAGCATCCCATGGAAAAGGTAAAGTATCAATATTCAAATCCACAACTAGATCACAATCCCTACAACCCATTTTTAGAAGCAAGATTTTTTTCTTTTCTAAAATCTACGTAACTAAGAAATGCCATTACAATTTCTTGTATATATATATACAAAGATAATTTTACTAAATTAATATACTACATACATATATACATACATACATACATACATACACACACACACATATATATGTATATACATATATATATATATATATATATATATATATATATATATATATATATATATATATATATATATATCATTAATAATACAATAATAATATTATCTCCTCTATACATATAATAGTAACTAGAAACACCATTACAATTTCATATATATATGCAAGATAATTTTACTAAATTAAATACTACATACATACCTTTACACATATATATATTTTACATATATACATATACATATATGTATGTGTGTATGCATATATATACATATGTGTATGTAGCCATCATATAATAATGTATATATATACATATATATATATATATATATATCTATAATATAGAGAGAGAGAGAGAATTTTACTAAATTAAAATGTTATACATACATGTACATATGCACACACGTATGTATGTATGTATATGTATATATATAGTATTTTAATTTAGTAAAATTATCTTTGATAATAGACTTATATTATCAAAAATCACAATTAATATCATCATAGCATAGTCTTAACTTGTCTTTAGGTATGTAATATTGAAATTCATTTGAAATTATTTATATATTTGAATTTAAAAAATAAATAATTGAAATTTTAAAAAAATTACAAATTTTTATTTCATCATGATTTATTAATATTATCTTCAATAATAATATTATGACTAAAATTATTTAATCAATATTAAAGTGATTTAATCAATCTTTAATTCTTAAGTCTTATATTTATTAACCAATCATATGATACAATTTTTTAATTTGTAATAAAAAATATTTTTTATATAAATTTTTGATAAAAAGTATTAAAAAATTTAACTGACATTTATGAAACTGTTATGCCTCATAATAATGTTCACTTGTTTAAAATATTTAATAATTAACTTTATACAATTTTACTCTATTAATATATATTCTAAATAATAAAAAGCCAGATAATAAAAATCATAATAAAGCTGGACATGTTGCACGAAAATCTGGAGAGAATTAAGATAAACTATGAAATGAAATAAACAAGGAATTCTAGCCAAGAGAAAAATCAAGTCTTTCCAGTGTGTGTTTGGGTAGGAGTAGAAATCACGCTTGGCTCCCTACCGCACTCATGCATAGCTTCTCTCGACTAGTTCGCTGCGTTGAAACATTATCCGCAATTTATGAGGCTTTTGTTTTGAAAGTTTGGTTTTTTATTTTAATTTTTGCGACAAAGGTTTGGTAATTAAAAAAGTTAAGAGGGAGGTGGTCCCCATTTAGTTGAAGGATCAGATTTGGTTTAGATGTATGTTCATGATGGTGCAAATTTATTATTTTTATTAAAAAAAATAAAAACTAACAAAAAATATTCAGAGTAAGTTTGAATTTTGATTAAAATATATAACATAAAATCATTTTTTCACCTTTTTCTCTATAATGAATTAGAATTAATGTAAAAGTTTTTTAAATTTTAAAACAAAAAATATAATTATAATTAATGTACATATCTTCAATATATATATTTTTTAAAGTATAGATTTTTTTTTTTAAGGGGTTGCTCTCTGATATTGCTATCAGAGCAAATTTTACAATGACCACTTTAGAGAGTAAATTGTTATTAGCCTTGTAGTCAATTTAGACATTTGTTCCATTTCATTGTCAGAAAGAACCCCTATGTTAGCTATTACAAATTCAAAGAAGGGGGTCAAATCTTTTTTGAACATGTAGGATCACAAGATGTCCAACACCTTTCCCATCCTCTTCTCTTTCTTCGCATGCCTATACTCGATTATATCAAATAGCAATCCATTCTTTGATGATTTGTTGAAGAGTGAAATGGCACCACTGGCTTCATCCACTAGATTTTCCTGCAACAAACGATTGGCCATAAACTTACCAATCATTTTCTTTCCTAACACCCTTACTACATTTGACAAAAATGTATGTAAGAGAATATTGTTGTGAATATGTCCAACCTCCAACCTCCATTGGTTGATGATGCTCTTGATCACGTTCTCCACCTTCGACCCATCAATCATGAATAAAAGCCTAAGTTGTGTTGTGACATCTTGAAAATATAGTAAATATTATATGCTTATTAAAATTAATCAATATAACATGTATCATTTCATTATTAAAATTTCAATAAAAGTTTACATAAGAGTTTAAAATATTCTAATATTATTATAGTTCAAAATGAATAATTTCTATTGTAATATATCACCTTTTAATATATACAAGTTAGATATATAGAATCAAAATGTAGTTCTTAACATGTCTATTATAAATTTGGTAAACAATTTATGTTCATTTCATTTAATTTCTAAAACATTTACTCAATGTTAGAGGCAATCTTTTCTTCTTAAGTTTGATTGGATAGATAATTATGGTTGGAAATAGATTGAGCATATAGAAGTTTCAATCCTTGGACATACCATTTGCTCTCCAAGCTTTGCCTTCTACCCCTTGATAAGCTATTGTATTGAGAAAAAACTCAATTATTTGGTTACTGAGCCTCTTTCTTTGGTTGGTGAATTTCAAATTTACTCAAAATTGATGGTGGCCACCCATGTTTATTATTCTACCTATTGAGTGTCCTCGAAAGATTCTTATTTAAAAATTGAAAAGTGGCAACTTCAAGATTTTCTCCAAGCCTCTAGTGATGGGCACTAAGATTCTCATCAGGTTGTTTAGGATTTTTGTTGTCTCCCTTAGAATTTAAGAAATTAGGCCTTCTTTCTACCCATTTTAGAAAAGAGTCACCTTGTGTGCTAGGTGAATTATCAAAGATTTAAGAGGAAACAAAGCCTTGAAAATCATCATAAGGAGTTACATTGAAAGGGATTGATTTTCACACTCTTTTCACCATGAAACAATCTATCCAAATTCAAAGCACTTTTATTATTAAAAAAATTGGAAAGTTGCTAAGCCTTAGATTTTGTGGCTAAGAAATTACTTCTGCAGTGGCCTTTATATTAACTAACAATCTATTTGGTTGTTTCTAGTTCTTTCATATCAATTGTATCCTGCAAATTAGGTGTATGGATTCATGACTTGAATTTTTTGATAAGATCCATTAGGGTGCTATCAAATTTCATTCATCGAACTGCCACAAATTTTCTTTATTGGTTACAATTCAAATTTAAATTCAAGCTTGGTAATCAAGAAAAGGAAGAAATTCATAATGTTGTTAATATTATCCCTCCCAAATGATTTATAAAATTGGAGTGAGATCTTTGAAGCCATAGTGGAAGGATTAGAAATGGTATCAAAATACATCCTTTTAAAACTACAAGCCTCATGAAGTCTATATGTGTATTTTGCTTCATCTTCCTAGGGTTGATCACTTAAGCTATAATTGTTAGCTTTAAATCTCTAGTGGTTCATGACATTTCCATTTCTAGTGTGTTTGGTCATATATTCTTGAACTCAAGTTGGCTCATTTTTCTCAATGTATTCTATATTAGGGTTTTCCTCTCAATACTCATTTGGCCTCTTTTGGGGTTCTCAATCATTATTTTCCCTTTTGTAAGAAAATTGAGAATCTAAAACACCTATTTTGATTTTTCCCTAGAGCTCAAGAATTTTGGATCCATGAATTTTTAGGCCTCTTAGGCCCTCTCCATTTTCTTGGCATATGGTTTTTTTAAGATATTGGCCTTGTCTCCCTCTCAACTATACCTAGATTGACATTATTTTATGGTGAAAATTCTCTTCAACACTTGGAAAGAGATAAATACAAATATTTTTAAGTATTTTGCATATAAATATTTTTTCTATGTATACTAAGACTACTATACATCCTATTATTCTTATGCAGATTTAGGTATAATCTTGTAAATTTTCTAATCTTTAGGATCTTTTGGACCACTAGAGTTATGCTCTCTACATTGTAGCTAGAATACTTCTAAACCCTTCTTCCCCTTGAGGGAGTAGGCATGGTTGTTGCAAATCTTCTAGATGTGATAGAAGCTCTCAATCATGTGGTTCTCAACCTCCAAGTTCTATAGATAATGTTGCCTATGGAGGATGGTCTCAATCGTCTTGACTATCCTCTACTTTCTCACATGGGCACGGTGCTACAGGTGGCATGATTCCAACAAGGTTCCATGCCTGGATTTGGCCATCTTCTCAGCCCATGCTCAAACTATTTGAGAAGACATTGTTGAATAGGAGGGAATTCTCACTAATTGGGAACCTATTAATGTCACTACCCCTAGAAATGTATGGAGAAAGCTTGATGGTACATATCCTTCTATTGTAGGAATTGCTTTAGTTGCTTAATGTTTTTTTTGGTTTTTTTTGGTTTGAGATTTAATTGGAAATATGAATGAGAAAACCAAAAAAAGCATTGAGAAAATATTTCCCGTGGCTGCTACGTCGTCCATTAATTTCCAGGATAGTGCAGAGATTTGTATTTTGGTCTGCGTAATAATTGCAATAGCAGTAATAAATGTGTGGGGCAGGAATGAGTTACTAACTATCTCTGGTGATGGATTTTCTTCTGGCGGCTTGAAATGAATACCAATTGAAAGTTCACTTGACTGGGTTTTCAGTATTGCAAGTCTCTATAGGAAAAGTCCATTTGAATGGAACAAGATTCGTGAAAATGGATGGATTCCAGAGCCCACCAACTTCCTGGAAAGATCTCCCATGCGAAAAACGCTGGCGAACGTGCTGGAAAGTAATCTTTACTGTTTAATGAGAGGCGTATGATCATTTTGTTGAAATAATTTATTTTTAGCAGTCAAATAATTAATATACATCACTCTCATTAAAAATGGTAAATTAATTTTTTTTTTTTAAAATATTATACTTTTAATAGCCAAACAAATAGTGATAATTGTATGTTTTTGATTTTTTTTTTTTGTAAAAACAATCTTTTCAAGTATCTACAATTTATTATATTCTAATATTATATTTTTCAGTGTCAAATAAGCAATAGTAATTTTAAAATACATTGTTAGTAAAAAATGACAAATGATTGTCTTGCTTTTATTAGCTAAAATTTACTCTTATTAAATATTACATTTTTTAAAGTTAAATAATCATTAATAATTTAATAATTCATTCTTATAGAAAAATGGTAATGATTGTCATACTTATAATGCCCATATATTACCTTTTATAAAACATTGGAAGATAAATTAACTATAATATATAAATCATTTAATATTTGATTTAAACATTTCATATTTTAATAATCAAATAATCGTATCAAGAGATGCTAGTAACATAAAAACACTTTAGTGCACTTGCTCTACTCTATGTGCTCTTTGCATTTTCAAAATTTCTACTCTACTTTGTTAGCCATGGTGCTCCCTAGTGGGGGGACCCAACTGGTGTCCCTTTCCAAGTTTGCCTCTTTTGTGTTAGCAGTTTTTGATGGGAAACTCAACTCTATTGTAGGTTTCTTAGGGGAAAAACTCAATAGTGTGTAGTTGTCTAGTGGTGTTTTGTCTTAGAATGCTGAAAAAGTTTGTTAGTCTCCTAGTTTAAGGCCATAATATTTTTTATGGAGGAAAATCCAATTTCATTTGTGGACAAATTGGTTGTTGATGGTTCTTTTTCAAAGAAGTACCCTAATGCCTCTACTGCTTTGAGTGATTGTTGTGCAGTGGATGACCTTCAGGTTGAAGTTCTGGATGACATTATGGGTGAGGCTATTGCGAGTCTCTAGTTACCACTTGTGGGTAAGTTTTTATCTTTTAGACCAAAGATTGACCAAGTGTGTGAATGGATTGTTTCAAATTGGAAATTGAAAGGTGATGTGAGTGTAAGTGCCATGTCAAATGGTCTATTTCTTCTTAGTTTTTTGAACCATGAAGATATGATTAAAAACCTAACAGGTGACTCGTGGGCACTTGACAAGAACTTTCAAAGTTGTCTTTCCCTTTGTAAGTGGAAGCCCGATCTTGACCCCTCGATGGACCTAGGATCTGTTCCTCCTACTTGGATTTGGCTTCTTGACGTCTCCCTTGATTTATGGAATTAAAAGGTCTTCCAACGAATTGCTAACTCTCTTGGGAGTTTATTAGCTATTGATATGGTTACAGTTCAAAAATCAATGCTTGTCTTCACTTGAATTTGTGTCAATGTAGTTGTTAAAAAAGTCCTACCTTCTTCAATAACTCTAAAATCAAAGTTTGGATTATGGAATCAAGCTATTGAGTATGAAAATGTTGGTTTGTTCTATCGACCTTGTAGAAACTTTGGTCATCTTAGCTACACTTGTAGAAAATAGAAAAACCAAAAAGATAAAATAGTTAAGTGGTTGTAACTCCTCCCTCTAAGGTGGGGGGGAGGCTCTGGTGAACCTATAAATATAGTGTCAATTCCTCCCCACCCTAATCTTTATGTTGGGTTGACACCTATAATTCAACTGAAGGATTTTAGTTGGGAAAGTAAAACGGATTAGGAACCACCAGTGTCCCATAAGGAGCCCCACTCCATTGACTCAATTTAAGGATGTGAGCCTTGAAGAAACTAATAATGGTGTTTTGGACCATCCCCTTACTTCTCCTAGGACATTAGAGATGGACATTGGAGAGAATTTGTGTTTCTTTAGACAAGGAAGATGAATCACTTCAAGAAAATTTTAATAAAAGGATGCAAGATTCCATTACTTTAATGGGGTTTAAAGATTTGGATGCTCCTTTATACCTCAATAAAGATGATTCAAAAGAATCATGAACTCAGGTCAATGGTGTTGGTATGTGGCGACTGATCATGTTATACTATACACTCTTCATATATCCTCATCAGGGTCATTGAAAAAGGCAAAAATTGACTTTGTAGAACCCTAATTCTAGAAGCTTCTAAAAGGCTTGTTATAAGTGGTTGGGATGGGAGTTGCATAGAAAAGGAGATTATTTGTGAGATTATAATAATTTTTGCATTGGATAGTAAAATCATTGGATGGTTGCAGTTTTGTGGATGTAACCCAGATTGGGTGAACCACATTAAATTTTGTGTTAATTTTTCTGTGTATTTTATTTCTCTATTTATTAATTAAATTTGCATTTAACTTGTTAGATATCTACCTTCTAACCCTAACAAGTGGTATCAAAGCAGGGTTTTTTTTAGTTATCATTTGCAGGAAGGTCTCACAGGTGAGTGGGAGTCTCAAGGTTGAGTGGGAGCAATGGCATATGAGGGTAAGTTGAAAGTTGAGAAGTTCAATGGGTAGAACTATCAGTTATAGAAGATGAAATGGAGGAATACCTCTATCAGAAGGATTTATGGCAGCCATTGGAAGGGAAAACCAAGAAACCCTCAACAATATCTAATGAGGAATGGGATATTTTGGACAAAAAGGCACTTGGTAGTATTTGTTTATGCTTGGCACAATCTGTGGCATTCAATATTACAACAACAAAGATAACTCAAGAGTTGATGCAAACCCTGGCGAAGTTATATGAAAATCCTTCCACTTTAAATAAGGTATTTCTTATGAAGCATTTATTTAATATGAAAATGGAAGAAGGTGGGTCAGTTGCTGATCATTTAAATGAGTTTAATACAGGTACTAGTCAATTAACTTCTGTAAATGTAAACTTTGATGAAGAAATTAGGGCTCTTTTGATTCTATGTTCTTTTCCTAAAAGTTGTAATAGCTTGCTCATGACTATTAGTAATTCTATTTCTTGTTCGAATACATTGAAATTTAATGATGTTGTTGGTGTTATTTTGAACGAGGAAATTCATAGGAAAAGCTCAGGTGGAACATCCACATCAGGTAGTGTTTTGAATGCAGAAAGAAGGGGTAGAATAAAGGAGAGAGGAAACAATTCCAGAGGTTGTGGGATGTGACAAGGAAAATCAAAGGAAAAAAGGTCCCAATCCATAAAAATGAAGGATTGCTAGTATTGCAGTAAGCTGGGTCATTTAAAGAAAGATTGCTGGTCTCAAAAAAATAAAGGAGACAAAAAGGAAGAAAGTAAAGAGGAAAATGTGGTAAGTAATAAATCTAATGAGAATGCTTTGATTCTTTCCCTTGATAATGCTGATGATTCTTGGGTGTCAGATTTAGGGGCTTCATTTCAAGCTATGCCCCATAGAGGTTATTTTCTTGATTATGTCCAAGGGGATTTTGGGATGGTTTATTTGGGAGATAATGAACCCTCTCAAATTTTTGGAAAGGGAAGAATCAAGATTAAGTTACAGAATGGGAATCATTGGATACTACATGAGGTAAGGCATGTTCTAAAGTTAAGCAAAAATTTAATTTTAACAAGGCAACTAGATGATGAAGGTTGTGTTGTTACATTTAGTGATTAAAATTGGAAAGTTACAAAAGGTTCCTTAATGGTAGAAAAAGGTGTCATGAAAGTAGGCACCTTATATCTTTGTATAGGTCATAATGTTCCTTCTACTTTAGCTATTGTAGAAAAAAATCAATGATTAGGAATAGTTGTTGCAATTCAATAAGAAGAAAATCAAACAGTTGTTGTGGATTTTGAATCAACACTATGGCATAATAGAATTGGGCATATGAGTGCAAAAGGTATGAAATTCCTTCATTCAAAGAATATTTTACCACATCTAAAATGTGTTAATATGGATTTCTGTGAAAGTTGTGTGTTTGAAAAATAAAAGAGAGTTAGTTTTCTCAATGATGGGAAGGAAAAGAAAGATGAGAAATTGGAGCTTGTGCATACGAATGTATCAGGACCAGCTTAGGTATCTTCTCTCGGTGGCTCTTAGTATTATGTTACATTCATTGATGATGCAACTAGGAAGGTATGGATTTATTTTTTTAGGAAGAAATATGATGTATTTGAAACTTTTAAAAAATGGAGAAGCTTGGTTGAGAATGAGACAAGTAAAAAGTTAAAATGTCTCAAATCTAATAATGGTGGTGAGTATTGCAGTAAAGAGTTTGAATATTATTGATCCTCTAATGGTATTTATAGCCATAAAATGGTTCCAAGGACTCCATAGGAAAATGGAGTGGTTGAGCACATGAATAGAACAATAATGGATTGTGCCAGGACTATGAAATTACATGTTGGGATTCCTTTAAACATGGAGGAAGAGGTTGTAAACATTGTTGTTAATTTAATTAATAGAGGTCCCTCTAATCCTTTGGCTTGTGGTATTCTAGAGGAATCATGGACAGGTAAGAAGGTGAGTTATTCATTTCCCAAAACCTTCGATTGTGAAGCATTTGCACATGTAGATTCTGAAAAATAGAGCCAAGCTTGGTGCAAAATCAAATAAATGTATATTTGTTGGATATGAAATTAATGAATTTGGTTATAGGCTTTGGGATTTTGAAAATTCAAAAATTGTGAGAAGTGGGGATGTCATATTCAATGAGAAAGTGTTTTACAAAGATCAGTTGCAGTAGCATGAGAAGAAATAAAATGATTATGCAGTGCTGGATGATACTCCAAACAATTATGTTCCAATGGTTCCTAATGCTCTGCAACAACATCAACAACAAATACCACAAACTCTACTGAATGTTAGATGATCTTCAAGGATAAGTAGACCTTTGGAAATATTTCCTCCCTCTTTGTATTCTATTTTATTAATTGATGCCAGTGAATCAGAATGTTATGATGAAGTTATGTAGGTGGATACCAAGATTCAGTGGGAGCATGGAATGGAGAAAGAAATGGGCTCTTTGCTAAAAAATCATACTTGGGAATTATGCAAGTTTTTTGTAGGTAAAAAGGCTTTACCAAATAAATGGGTTTGTAGGCTGAGAGAGGAGGATGGAGGTAAGAAAATATTTAAAGCTAGGTTAGTTGTAAAGGGATTTGCAAAAAAAAAAAAGGAATTGATTTTGATGAGACTTTTTCTTTGGTTGTTAAAATAACTTCTATATGCATTGTTTTAAGTATTGTGGCTACTAAAGATTTACATTTGGAATAGCTAGATGTTAAAACAACCTTTCTCCATGGTAATTTGAAAGAGGAAATATATATGGAACAACCACAAGGATTTGAGGTCAAAGGTAAGGAGAAACTTGTGTGCAAATTGAAGAAAAAATTATATGGCTTGAAGCAAGCACCTTGGAAATAGTATATTAAATTTGATAGTTTTATGGCTGAGCAAGGCTATAGTTGATGTAATTTAGACCATTTTTTTTTATTTTAAGAGGTTAGATGATGATAGCTACATTATTTTATGTTTATATGTTGATGATACACTTGTAGCGGGGTCTAACATGGATCACATAAGGGAGTTAAAACAACACTTAGCAAATTCATTTGCTATGAAGGATTTGGGGGAAACAAAACAAATCCTTGGTATGAAGATTACAAGAGATAGGAAAAACCAATTTTTTTTTAATCTCAGGTTGATTATGTTGAAAAGGTGTTGTAGAGATTTCATATGGAGAATGCAAAAGCTGTCAGCACACCTTTGCCTAGTCATGTTAAATTGACTAAGGATATGTGTACAAAGACACAAGAGGAGGAAGAAAAAATGTCCAAGTTACCATATGCTTCAGTTGTAGGTAGTTTAATGCATGCTATGGTATGCACAAGACTAGATATTGCACATTTCGTAGGAGTTGTTAGCAGGTATATGAGTCATCTTAGAGTTGAGCATTGGAATATGATAAAATGGATCCAATAATATTGTATGTTTTGGGGGCTCTAATACTGATTTAAAAGGCTATGTTGACTCAAATTTGGTAGGGGATGTAGATACTAGGTGGAGTACCACAAGTTATGTATTTACAGTTGGTGGGATAGCAGTGAGTTGGATTTCTCTATTGCAAAAGGTGGTTTCTTTATCAACCATAGAGGCAGAGTATGTTGTTGCAATAGAGGTGGCAAAGGAGATGATATGGCTGCAAATTTTCATGAAAGAGTTGGGAAAAAAAAAGATAAAAATTAATTGTTTATAGATAGTGAGAGTGCTATACATCTTGCAAAGAATTTTTCCTTGCACTCTAAAACCAAACACATACAGTTGAGATATCATTTCATTCGGTAAGTGTTGGAGGATGGAAAGGTCAAGCTGGAAAAGATACATAAAGATGTGAATCCAAAAGATATGTTTATGAAGGTGGTGACAAGGGAGAAGCTAAGATCCTCTTCTTCTTTGGTTGGCCTTCAAGGTTGAATTCAAGTATAACACAACAGCAGGGTCCAAGGTGCTTATTTCTAGTGGGAGTTGTAAGTGTGGTGTTGTCGTCTAGGATCAATCTTAAAGTGGGAGATTGTTTGGTGTGGAGCCTGATCAGTCTCCAAGTGGGAGATTTTTGGTATGTGGTGAATGATCATGCTATACTATACACTCTTCATGTATCCTTGCTGAAAAAGGAAAAAATTGACGTTGTAGAACCCTAATTAGGGAAGCTTCTAAAAATGCTTGTTATAAGCTATTAAGATGAGAGTTGCATAGAAAGGGAGAATATTCACGCAATTGTAATAAGATTTTCACTGGATAATAAAATCATTTGATGGTTGCAGTTTTGTGGATGTAGCCACATTAAATTCTTTGTGTTAATTTTTCTGTGTGCATTTTATTTATTTGTTTATTAATTAAATATGCATTTAACTTGTTAGATATTTTCCTTCTAACTTTAACAAATGGTAACTCAATAAAGAAAAAGAAAATCCATATGTGGGGAGTGAAGAGAAATGGGGGAGACCCTCTCAAAGGGATACCAAATCCAAAGAAGCGGCCAGAGAGGTTTCCTCAAGGAAATAGAGGACCTTGGTAGGTCTCAAACCAAATGAAATCTAAAAACTAGCTATGGGGAGTCTTCTCCCATTTGGTCAGTATCAGGAGGATAATGACTCTTATTTCTTTGTCCCTATGAAGATTATGATTTGGAATATTCATGCCTATTGAATAGCCCATTAAAACAATGTATTGTTAAATTATCTATTATGTATTAAAAGTGGATATCCTCCTTATCCAAGAAACAAAAATGCAACAAGAAACTGTTGATAAAATTGTTAAAAATATATGGCCAAGAGTGGATTACAGTATATGTAATGTGGAAGGGGCCTCAAAGGGGCCTTGCCACTCTTTGGAATCCTACATGAATCAAAGGCACCAAAGGTTTTAGTTGCATAAATTATTTATAAACCACAATGGAAGATGGAAGGAACACTTTGAAGTGGAATGTTCTTAATATCTATGCTCCTAACACATGGTGTACTATAAATCAACTTTTATTTCCTTATCAATGCTTGTATCTAACTAGAGGGTGTGATGGATGTTGGGTGGGATCTTTAATAGCCCTCTTTATCCTTCTAACAAAATGAGAGGTTTAGAGGACTTCTTAGATAGTATGATGGATTTTTCTAGTTTCATTTTTGATCAAGGCCTTTTGGATGTTAATCTTAAGGGTTCTAAGTTTACTTGGCCTAACATATTCCATGTAAAAAATTATATTCTTTAGTTAAATTGGATAGGGTGATGATTTTGGGTGACTGGGACATCCTTGCCAAACTACATCTCTCAACCCTTCCTAGATCCACTTCAGATCATAGTGCTCTTGTTCTAGGATGGGAGGAGCTTAGTCCCAAAGGTCCATTTCTCTTTAAATAGGAGATAATGTGGAACCTGTATCTTGATTTTAAGGACTTGATTCAAAATTGGTGGAATCTCCCTTATTGGGGTAATGCCTATGTTTTGTTTGGCTCAAAAAAATAAAAGGATTAGATTCCACATGCAAGGATGGAATAAAATTTCCTTTGGAAACATTTTCCATACTAAGCATACTATACTTTCTAATCTTAAAGGTATTCAAGCCAAGATGGAGTATGGATTTGTTGATGATGACACTTTGAGAGAGAAAGGGATCTTAGAGAGGAATTGTTCCAAGTTACAAAGAAGGAGGAAATATTTTGGAAATAGAAATCCCAAATACAATGGCACCAAGGAGGAAATATTTTGGAAACATAAATATCAAATACAATGGCTACAAGAAGGAGACATAAGTATCAATTTATTTCATCAATCAACCCTTAAACAGAAGAAAATAAATAATATATATTCTCTAGTGAATAAGAATGGTGATACTATGACAAATGATGGTGGTATAGCTACTGAGGCTATGCACTTTTAATTTTTATTATCTAGGTATTTAGAATCCAACTGATACAGATGTTGAACCTCTTCTTGATTTCATCCCTAAGGTGGTGATAAAGATGGACATAAAGGACTTGGGGAAATTGGTCACATTGAGTTTTTCACTTCATAGCTTTCAAAGCACTGGGCCTAGATGGTTTCCCTCTTTCTTTTTTTCAATATTTTTGGGATGTCCTCTCATCCAATTTGCTTAATTTTTCTAGATATTTTTTAGATTAGGAAGACTTCGAAGTCAACTTAATTCAACCTTTTTGGTTTTAATTCCCAAGAAATACAATTCTATATCCATGCAAGATTAATGCCCCATCATCTTATGCAATATGTATAAATTTTTCTCTAAGATTATTGTTAATAGGCTAAAAGGGGTGCTTGATTAGATGATTTAATTTAACCAAAAAATATTTGTTAGGGGTACACAAATTTTGTATGCTGCCATTATCTCTCATGAGTATATTCACTCTACGGAGCATTGTAAGAAATGAGGAATGGATTTAAAATTGAATATTTCAAAGGCCTATTGTAGATTCTAAGCTAATGCATTGTAAACTTGGTAGATCCTACTCAATTCAGAGGTTTAACTGACTGAATAGTCCACTCCACATAGCTCAAGACTACATTAAATTGTCAACCCAAGGATTGTAAGCTTATGATGGGGCATCATTATATATTCCTTCAAGGACTAAAAACTACTTAAGATACCCTACTCAAGTTATTCTACTTGCTGAAAAACTTATAGAATTGTAAAACAGTGAAAGAAATAACCAAAAATAGTGGCTACAGGTACCTACAACTTAGATTGTAATTGAATTGTTACTAATGAAATGATGCTATAATAACTCAAAATTGACTAAAACTAATGACAACTAAAATAACCTCTAGAGTACTACTAATTAACCATTACATGCATATTCATATGCATTCATTAACAATAAGCAAGATATGAATTTCTAATTAGCTTACATATAGTTCAAAAACAATGAGAAACAAATAAAAACTATTTAAAAAAAAAAAAACTAAAACATGAAGTGAAGAACAATACCTTGAGTGGCCTGCTCAAGTAACTATTCCCACTTTACCTAAACCCAAATCTAGCTAATAGATTCTACGCATTCCATAAGATTAACTACATTCATTGCATATTCATGAAGATTACACAAGATCTTTTACAAATTGTATTCAATCATACTAAATAATTCATGTCCTAAAAATTGAAAGTAACTAACAATGTAAAACTGAAAAATCAACTAACTATTCTATTGATTCAACCAACAACTATATACAAGCTTGAGGGAATCTTATCCAAAACAACTACATAACTGGAACCATTAACCCCACTCCTAGATATTTAGAGCATAGATTCAAGATCAATTTATTCAATCTATAACTTAAAAGGAAAAGGAATCCTAATGGGACTAAAAATCTATTAAAATAGAATTGCATGTAAACATACAACCACTTGTCAAAATTCCATGAGTAAAGGAGACCTCTTCTTCAATATTTATTAATGGGTTATAATAATTCCATACTCAACCTTCATCAAGTGCCTTTAATCAGAAACCATCACATTCAACTTATCCTGGAGTTCCTCTATTTTGGTGTCTAGTCGTTCCTTTTGCTATGGGTTCATCCCTCCACTATTGCACCATGATTCCTTTTTAGTTGTAAACAAGTTAATTCCATAAAATATGCACACAAGGATAACTATCACAATTAACTCATAGCATTCCATTAACATTCCACCCATATCTTCATATAAACCATTTAATACTAATATATTATAACCATAATTCCATCATCATATTTAAGGTTCAAGTCTACATAATGGATATGAAAGGATAGTATAATGTAGGAACATTTTTGGAAAGTGTATCTTAAAGTATCTCAGAATATGCATAAAAACAACAGAAAATAAGCTATTATATAGACCTATCATCTCCCCCCAACTAGCGTTTTGCATGTCCCCAAGAAAAACACTAGGAATTTTGATTATAATGCAAATAAATTCATCTCAATTCCATAACTATGTTAACCCCCTGAATTTTTCTCAAATAAAAACCTTGATATTCTAAAAGTTTCCTTATCTTGATACTTCTCGCTCTCTCACATTCGTCACCCTTCTCCCTAGTCCCATATGGAACTAGATAGAGGAGGCTGGGTGGATGAAAGGTAAGTGGTACCCAATGAACTCCTTTGTCGACACCAATTGCCATATACTTGTGTGCCCTCTAAAGCATAGTAGTAAAATTATACACATAATGTGGCTCTTTCTTCTCCAATTTAGGTGTTAAGCTATTCCATCTATTTTGTACATGCTTGTAACACTTTTTTCTAATACCTATAGCTGACATCTTCATTCATTCATAGTCTTCCTGCCTAAGCTTCATGATTTTCTTACCTACTCCCTTATGTGCAAGAAGTTCCAACCATTCATCAATGACTGTATCTGGATCCTTAGCCTCTCTTCTGATTAGAAGTGCAATGGATTTCTCTTTTTCTTCATACTCTTCCATGATCTCACCTCTAAGATGTTCATTCCTATAGTAAGAGGTAAGTGCCCTGATCTAAAAAATATTCCATAAAGATCAAAGGGTTCCATTCTATCTCATCAAGTATTACATAGTTGTGAAAATAAAACTCACACAATTGATCCTGTTCTTTGAGTGTGGAAGCAACAAAAAATTCAAGAAACTTAGAAATTTGACTCATGCCAATTGAATGCCTTCTAACTAATCTACTGAACTTGAAACATAAAAAAATTTCCTAAAAAAAATGTGCATAAGTTCTTGATGGAGGCCTACATTTGACAATTTGTGTAGCCTTATCTACTATATCCTCCAATCAGATTGTTGACTTGTTTAATTCCATATCTCCTTTCTCCAATTCCTTTACATATTCTCATTTTTCATTTTTCCACTTCTCCTTTTCTTGTGCAAATTGATTAGTCACTTTCCACAATTGGTAGCCAAGCAAGAAGGTTGTATGATAATCAGGAGTTTTGAGAGGAGGGGGTTTCTCAATCAACATTGCTAGTTCTTTATCCCCTTTTTTGGTAACATTCAACTGTTCCAACAAATATAGCTTAGTGCCATGACCATATAGCTGCAATTTCTCCTCCATCTCCTACATTTTTACTTCTCTTTCCTTATGCTTCTGCTCACAATTTTGCACTAACTTCTTTAGGTGTTTAATTTTGTCCAGTGCCTCTTGTAGTTCTTTCCTTACATCTCTTTCTTCAAGATAAATAGTCTCCTCTACATCTTCAAACTACTCATTACCCCCTTCATAATCTCTATGAATGGGAAAGGATTCTATCCATAATTTCTTGGTAGTAAATATATCTCTTGATTCAAAATCAGAAGTTGTCACCACATTCTCTTTCTTGTTGGTATATTCACATTACCAGGAACATTCCCTTCTATTTCAGAGTTAGTTTCTACAATCATAACATTTCCTTGATGCTTTTTTTCTTGAGGTTGTTCTTTACTCATCTTTTTTTCTTAAGTTTCCCATATATTCTCCTTTGTGGCCCCTTGTTTCCTCAATCTACTAGAGCGTCTAGGTGTGAGTATTTCTTTTTCAATTTTATTCTTTCCCCTTTTAACACTCTTTTTTCTTAAAAACTTCCTCCTTTTTCTTTGTATCATCCTCTCTTTTGATTTGAGTATCCCTCCTTTTCTATGGAGCATTCTCCTTTTCTTTTGGTTTGGGGGGTGTAGAGGAAGTAGATGCATTACCTCTCCAACTCTTAGATTTCTATGATTTTGAAGAAGAAGGTGATTCCTCAACTGTAGGTGGCCTAAATTCTGGCTCTTCATGCTCATCATGCTTGCCTTGGCTACAAGGAGGTGAAGCCATAGGTGAGACATGGGGGTTTTCCTCTTCAAGCTCATTTTAAGGCTCTACACCCTCAGTTACTATGGGTGCATCCACCAAACTATTAATTTCTATGCATTCCTTGAAATATTCCCACTACACTTGTGGGTATTGAATTCTTAAACTCATTTTTATCAACAAGGTAATTAAATAGTGATGGGAGAGAGAGGTATCACTTTTTTTCCTTTGGCATTCTGAGGCCATTTGTTTCAATAAATTGTACAAAAAGTTTGGTACATTTTCTAACCTATTATGCCTAAGATGACTAAGTAATTTGAAATGAACTATGTACAAAATATTCTACCTACCATCATAGGTGATATATCTGACAATTTAAGAGGAACATCTTTCCCATAACTAGGGGAGGGAAATTATTTTCATACCTTGTGATGAGGAATCTAACTCTTCTCCTCGTATGCAAAATTCTTCCCTGGTTGCAACTACTTTCTAGCTTGTGTTGGAAATTCCACCCCTATTCTTGGTAGTCCTATAACTTGTGTAATAGAAGTTTTAGAGGCATCTAATAACAGTCTCTTTACCATGGTTTCATCATAGTGAAGAGTATCTACAAACCTTCTTGTCAAGTCATCATTGAATTCTGTTAATTTCAAGAAGTAATTGAGCCAACCAACCCTTTTAAAAATGGGTAGGACTGTCACATCCTACAAAGTTTGTTGATGAGCTGCTAGATCCCTTCTTATAACATCTCCTCCCATCCTTACTTACTTCTCTACTCAATGCACTAACCTTAGTTTTGAAATTTTCCACTCAATCCTTCCTACCACCTACAAACTTTTCTATCACCTTCAAAAACCCTTCACTTCCTTCCCGTTTCCTCGTATATCCTTACTACCATGCCATATTGCAAGTTTCCCTTCTCCGTAGCAACTTAATTCGAACTTATAGACAAGTTCTAAGTTCAAATCTAGTCTAAAATAAGCTCAAGTTCTAATAAGTTCTTAGGGTTTTAAGTTTAGCAATTTGGAAATAGTAACGAAAATGTCAGCAAAAATAAAACATGATTAAGAGGGTTTTGCATGTCATTGTATTCATTAAATTTTATTTCAGTGGTGGATTCATAAGACTGATGAAAAGACTAACTAGGTTGTACCCTCCTCCCAACTTAATTGGTGAAGCGACCTCACTTCATGTTTATGATTTGGAGGTGGTTTAAATTTAATGATGGTAATTAGTGAGACAATATTTCACATGCATGGAGTAATATGAAAAATATAATGAAATTTTAAAGAAAACTTACAATAATCATGATAGTGTACTTGAAGTACTGCCTTGAAGAAATAACCATCCATTTCATGGGGAAACTAAAAAGAATATACGTGTTCATTGATTTGATGTGATGGATATTAACTGCAAGGTAACGAATAATGGGTGGTGAGTGCAAATGATGGGATGGGTATTACAGATATGAGTTGGCAATTTGATAGCTTGAGTAATTCAAATGCAAGTGTGCAATAAAAGAATTATGCCTCGGGTACTTATTATGAAAGATCGATAATACACGTGGATATTTAGAATTGAATGTGCATGATCTTGTAGTGAATATGATGCCAATTAATTTGAATTTTCTTTGCAGTCGCTATTCGATGCTATGGGTTCTTGCAGCACTTGTTAGGGCCCATCTTGAACATTGACAAGAATAAGCTATAGGTCCCTATAACATCAGGTCCCTTGTGAATATTTGAAAAATAGGTCCCTCTAAAGATATTATGAACATTATTATAATGTACAATTTGTGCTTGTGAGAGAAAATGGAAAATTAAGCTTGAGTGAACTTAGAGATTGAGTAGTATAGCTTAATCTCTAGGTCACCAAAAGTGCTAGGTATATCATGTATTAATGAATCATCA
Source organism: Sequoia sempervirens (assembly GCA_007258455.2). Taxonomy (NCBI): domain Eukaryota; kingdom Viridiplantae; phylum Streptophyta; class Pinopsida; order Cupressales; family Cupressaceae; genus Sequoia; species Sequoia sempervirens. The sequence goes on from VDFB02289970.1 coordinate 41,022, forward strand.
CTCTATGTTTCAGATTCCATGTTTGGTTCACTACAAGCACCATATTGTTGAAATAGTGAAAACATGAAATCAGCCTTCTCCACCGGCTTCTTATATAATTTCGGCCTATGGATGTTGACAAGAAGTGAAAACCATACTGCATCAATGGTGTGTAACCAGACCACCCCATTTGGATAAAATTGACTAATTTCATAGGGGCCTATCCATCTAGAATGAAATTTTCCTTTGAAGTCTTTAAACTGTGAATCATATAGCAGTGCCCAATCCCCTATAGTGAACTTGTTTTTGATGCACTAATCATGCCACATCATTCTTTCTTTTTGAACTACCTCTATGTGACAGATTTCTTCCATTCTTATCTCATCTAATACATTTAAAGTATGTAGCTTATCCTTCTAAGCTTTTGTTAAATCCATTTATAGTTCTATTGCAATCCTTAGTGTTTTATATATTCAAATTCAACAGGAAGAATTGTTGTCTTACCATAAACTAGCTCATAAGGGGTAAAACCGGTGGTGGTTTTCCATATTCTATAAGCCCATATTGCTTCAAGAAACCTTGCAACCCAATCTTTCCTATGCAACTACACTATCTTGGTGAGTATACTTTCAATATCCCTATTAGTGAAATCCACCTGATCATTAGCTTGTGGATGGTAGGGTGTTGGTTTCTTGTGTCCTTGATTTTGTATTCTTTAACTAGCTTAGTGATTAGATCAAAAGTAAATTGTGGGCCTTGATTAGTGACTATCTCTCTAGGTACTCCATACCTAGTAAATATATCTTCATATAAGAACTTAGCCACATTGCCATCTCTAGAGAATTGTAAGGCCTTTACTTCCACCCATTTTGTCAAGTAATTAATGTAAACAAGGATGTATTCCTTGTTGTTGGATGTAGGTGAGATTGGTCCAATGAAATCTAAACCCCATTTATCAAAAGGCACTAATTTCAACTGAGGTTGTAAGGGAATTTCATCACTTTTTGTTGGTATTCCCATCCATTGACACCTATCACAGATCTTTCTGTATTTAACTAAATATTAATGCAAACTTGGACAATAATAGCTAGTTGTTAGGATCTTAAAGGTTGTTATTTTTGCTGCAAAATGAGCTCCACATGGATTATCATGGAATTCCTTCATGATTTCAAAGATTTCATCCTCCTTGATACACCTTATGATTTTATCAAGGCTTGTATAAAATAGATAACTAGATACCCAGGAGTATGGGAAAAATTTGTGAACCAATTGTCTCTTCTCTTTTAGAGAGAAATGTGGTGGAATCTTCCTTGTGACCAAATAATTGGAAATATCTACATACAAGGGTACTTGTACTTGTAAGGAAAATAAGTGTTCATCTAGGAATGCATCATCTACTACTCCTTTAGTTGATTCTATTGGAAATCTTGACAAGAAATATGCCACTACATTTGCTTTACCAAGTTTGTCAACTATGGTAATGCAAAATTCCTATAAGAGAAGTAGCCATCTTACCAATCTACCACCAATTACTACCTTGTTCATCAAATACCTAATTTTTGTGTGGTCTGTATGGACAAATACTAAGTAGCTAGTAATATAGTGCCTAAATTTATTAATAGCATATATACTACGGGGTGATCCCACAATAGTGGTTTACACTTTTTGGGACATCCTATTTTTTGCTAAAATCACATATTTTTAGAAAATATAATGATTTAAGCCTTTAAAAGTTTTATTTAAGGGATTCCAATTGAAAAGGGTTTAATCAAATCACCTTAGATCAAACCCCTTTGGATAGAACCTTGCTAGTTTTAAACCATAACTATAACATAGTCTCCTTTACACCTATCAAAATGCTGATAAAAGCCTACTTTTGATTTACCCTTTGGGGGGTCAAATGAATTCATTTAAAATTTTATTTTTTGTAAGTATGTAGTCCTTATTATAAGCTTCCCAAAAAGTATAATTTTAAATATATTTAATTTTATTGTTATATTTATTTTTTATTTTTTGTGAATGTAGGTTTTCACTGAAAATTAAGCTCTCTATTTTCACATGTGAAAAATTAGTAGATTACCAATTTTTTTTTGAAAAATATGTTTGTGCTAGATATTGATGCCCTTGATCCAAAAAAATAAATAAATTGAATTTTGATACATACAAAAAGATTAATGTTGTATACGGTCTATCTATGTCTAAATTGTAATAGGTTTGACTTCAAAATGTAATTAAGAAAAAAAAATCCAATAAAACACTATGAAACCAAATGAAAGTGCTAGATATCATATTTACAAATCTAAATTTGAAAAAAATAGAATTTTATATCCTTTATAGAAAAAAAGTTATGTTGTATACGGTGAACAACACTCTTTAAAAATGATGTTTACTACTAAAAACTAGTTTTCAAAGGAGATGGAAAAATAAATGCAATATGATTCCAATTTAAAAATATATACATATTTAGAATCTATAGAAAAAATGTTACAAATCACCAGTTTGCATCATCCTCAAATTCCTCATGGTTTAGCAGCTATAGGTGCCTGAAAGTGAAGATTTAGTTAAAAAAAATCAGTTCAATGTCTAGTTTGGACAAAATTTGTAAACCAATATTGTGGGATCACCCTACAACAAGCATCTCCTTTTCTCTTACAATATAGTTCAACTCCGCTCCTTGAAGATTTTTGCTAATATAATATATTGCATACTCTTTGTTGCCTTCCTTCTAACCCAAGACTGCTCCAATGGAAAAATCTAAAGCATCTGTATGTATGTGGAAAGAAAGAGTCCAATTAGGACCTCTCAATACTGGTTCTTGAGTCATATATTTCTTCCATTCTTTAAAAGAGTATTGACACTTATTTTTCCATTCAAATTCAATGTCTTACTCAACAAAACAAATAACGGTGCAACAATCTTACTAAAATCTTTAATAAACCACCTGTAGTAGCCTGCATGGCCAAGAAAGCTCCTAATATCTTTGTTTTTGAGGAATAGGTAAGGAAGATATTATTTCTATTTTGTGTGGATCAACCTGAATTCCTACACTAGATATAAAGTGTCCCAATACAATTGCTTGTGTCATAATCATGTAACAATTTTCATTGTTGAGTGATAGGTTGTCTTCTTTGTAGCGTTTCAACATTGTTTCTAGATTATTGAGAGCTTCCTCATAAATTTAACCATAAGTGGTGAAGTTATCCAAGTATAACCCCATGCATTCATGTGCATAATTAGAAAATATGTTGAGTATCGTTCTTTGAAAGGTGGTTGGAGTGTTGCATAAGACAAAGGGTAGAATAGAGTAAGCATCAGTCCCCCAAGGACGTGTGAATGTACTTTTGTCTTGATCCTCTAGAGAAATTTTAATCTGGTTATAACAACTGAAACCATCAAGAAAATAGAACTACTTCTTCCCAACTAGAGAATCAAGTACTTTATCTATGAAAGGTAGAGGAAAGTGGTCTTTTTTAGTAGTTCTATTCAATTTCCTGTAGTCTACAAAAACTCTCCACTTCCCACCTTTCTTGGGAATAATTACCAAAGGTGAAACCCATTCATTGTTTGATATTGGATAGATAAAACTTGCATCAAGGATCTTTTGTAGCTCAACTTTCACTACCTCCCTTAAGGTAGGGTTCATATGTTTCTGTGATTGTCAAATGGGTCTATAGCCATCATTGATATAAATCCTGTGCATACATAAATCAAGATCTATGCCTTTCATATCATGGTAATCCCATGCATATGTTGTTGAGTGTACCTACAACACTATTTATAGAGAGTTTTGTTGCTCTTCTATCAAGGCATTATTTATGTTTAACTTCCTTCCTCGCATGATTTCCAATTCCTTTGATGACTCTTGAACTGATGAGAGATCAAGGCTTGGTATGATTGGTAGACATTATTGAGGTAGTAATGAATGAAATAGCTATGATATTTCTTCTATAGAATTGGTGGGTATAATACTTTGCAAGGGATCTTGTAGGAATATGGGGTAGTCTTGTTGCTATGGTCTCTTGTCACATTCATTTTGGATTATTTGAGCAATAAGTTCTTCTTCGTCCTGGTCATCTAATAAGGGGTTGTGCTCTATAGTAATCAACGTTTGTAGAGAATAGTTATCTTCTTCATCCAAATTGGTCCAAATAGTTTGTTCAAGGTCAACATAAGGTTGGGTTGGTGGATAAAGAACCAAGTTCTTAGTGACTGTCCCATTGTATATAATCATTTTGTTAGACCTACAACCTATAAATTCATTGGTTGTAGCTAACCAAGGTCTGCATAGGATGAGTGGGTAATCTACAAGATTAAATTTGGGTTGAAGCACTATGAAGTCTATTGGATATTCCCATGAATCCAATGCAATTACTAGGTCTTCCATAATTCCCTCAGGCTTGACTATGGATCTATTAGCTAGCTATAAAATAGTTTGTGTGGGCCTAAGGTTGACTAATTGAAGCAACTGCATGGTGTCTTTTTTCATGACATTGATTGCTTCCCCCAAATATATCAAGGTATTCTTAATGAGGGTTCATAGATCTTAAAGTCCACTATTGGACTACCAATATTTATATACTTAGGCACAGTAATGCTCCCTAACATGATATTTGCAAGATTTCCCAAGACATGGACTATCTAAGGATCTTTTCTTTTTCTACCCAGTTTCTTATGACAAAGACCTCTTATAGTTTTGGTATAGATAGGTACATCTTTTTGAGCTTGGATAAGTGGAATCTTGATGCTCACATCTTTTAATTGACCTAAAATATCAATCTTAGCCTATGTGTGATGCTTTTGAACATCTAGGCACTCAAGAAAAGGTGGCTTGGGACTTGAGATAATTTGGTGTACCTTATTTGACTCAAGTTCCAAAGGTGATTTGTTTGAAGCCTCAACTGTAGGTTCCTCATCCTCCATTTTTGTAATTTGAGGGGATGAAGGTCTAGCTAGTTGTTTTCCTGATATGAGGTGGACATCACTCACCTCTACCCCATATGTGGGGTATTTCATAACTTCATTAGTATAAGCCTATTGAATAGGATTATGTTAGGTTTAGGTACAAGTTGGGGAGGTATTTGTGGTTTCTTGGGTGGCTGATTTATAGGATTTGATGGAGTTAGTAAAGCTTGCTATTGTGATGGAGGAGGGAGTATAGGTTGTTGATAGTTTCATATTTTGCTATTGCCATTTTTGGCATTTCTACCAATGAGGTTTCCATTGATTCTGTTGGGTTGGAAATTGTGTATTATAATTGGAACCCTAAATTTTTTTGTTGTGGCCAAGGGTTTGGCTATTGGTACTAATTTGGTCGAGCTTGTGGCCATTGTTGAGGGTTTCTCCACTAGTTTTGGTTTGTTTTCCAAGGCTAGGAGTCCCAAGCAGAAACATTTTGATTTCCAATAGGAAATGATGCATTAAAGGTAAGGGGAGCTTGTGGCATACCTTTTGTTTGCTTCCATGGCCTCCTTTTTGTTATATAGAATATTTTCCCATCATCTCCTTCAAATGGCTGACAATCAGGTTTCTCAACTTTATCTTGTTGGATACTTGCCACTCTCTTGCATTTGCACTTTTCTTTTCTTTTCCTACAACTTGGACAATATTCAGTGAGCATAGCCTTAGATTCCTCCTAGTTCTTCTTAATGTTGAGAGTATCCAACTGAGTTTCCAAATGGCTAATTATATCCCCCTTCATGTCAGATAACAAGTTTCTTAAATCAATCTTTGAAACCCATAAAGATGATTTACCAATAGTGGATTCCTTTTCTCCTCTTGTCCTTTTCGTAAAGATCCTAGAATAATTTTTGCAGGGCTTATAATGTCTAAAAATGTTAGCTAGGAAATATCTCCTTGACCAATGAGGTTTAGTGCATCCATGCAGTCATCATTAACTCCCCTCAAGAAGACCAACTTGAGGGACTCTTCTGATAACTTGTTTTGTGGGTTTTTGTTTAGAGGAAACTAAAATCTCTCCACATAATATTCCAAAGGCTCATCATGCTTTTGTGACATTCTAAAAATTCCATCTTTCCTCCTGTCAGGTCCCCTACAATAGTCCTAATACTTTTATAGGAACAATGTCTTCATAGTATCCTAGTCAGTAACAACATCCCTACCTAATCCCATGAACCATCTTAGGGTTGCACAGAAGATTTTGATCCTATAAGCATCAAAAGTATAATCATAACTTCTGCATAGGACATCAAATTCAAAGAGAAATGTATCTGGATCCTTAGCCATTAACCCATTGAAGAATGGAAAAGTCGAAGGAGGAATGTTCTTCAACACTACAACCCTTTCCTGGTTAGTAATGGGAAACTCAAATGTTTTTCATTTAACATCATCTTCCATTTCATCACCCATGGTGTGGTTTGTTCCTTTTGTATGTGTGCTAGGTGTTAGTGATGGGGAAATTTATTCTTTAGTGTTACCCTCACTCTATATATTGAATTCACCAATTTCTACTATAGCTTCCTGGCATGTTGAGGAAAGGAATCTACCCAAGGGATATCTCTACCTCCACATAACTGAAATATGGATCTATAACATAGTGGTCCTACACAAAGTTAGTGCATATCTAGTGATGGAAA